>ML405248.1:126500-137121 GCA_005239525.1 Nicotiana knightiana | reverse complement strand
AATTGCATAAGTGTTGCATAAATTGAAAATACTAGAATAAGATGAAGAAAACTGAGAAATCCTGCTTCCTAATGATCCCGTGTGTATATTCTCTCCAAAATGGCATACCCCCCTCAAAGTTGTGTTTTTGGGTCTATTTATATGTTTTGGGACAAACCCTAAACGTGTAGGATACTTCTAGTCAAATCGGAAAATACTTAAAACCTTCAAAACTCGGACTGGGCCGGATCAGGGACCAGGCGTTACAGGTCAAACGCCTGGCTAACGCCTGGCTAGGCCTGGCGTAATGGGCTAAACGCCCCCCAAACGTCTGGTCTCACCAGGCTTTATAGCCCAAACGCCTAGCTAAAGCCCGGTATGACCAGGCTTTACAGCTCAAACGCCCAGCTATAGCCAGGTTCANCAGAATTGAAGAAACAACCATATATTGAGTGAACTATAATCAAGGTTAAATTAATGTCGAATAACAATATTCATGGCTAAACCACAACCCCAGAACAATGGGTGTGTAGCCACTCATGCTATAATCAAACAATTGCATAAGTGTTGCATAAATTGAAAATACTAGAATAAGATGAAGAAAACTGAGAAATCCTGCTTCCTAATGATCCCGTGTGTATATTCTCTCCAAAATGGCATACCCCCCTCAAAGTTGTGTTTTTGGGTCTATTTATATGTTTTGGGACAAACCCTAAACGTGTAGGATACTTCTAGTCAAATCGGAAAATACTTAAAACCTTCAAAACTCGGACTGGGCCGGATCAGGGACCAGGCGTTACAGGTCAAACGCCTGGCTAACGCCTGGCTAGGCCTGGCGTAATGGGCTAAACGCCCCCCAAACGTCTGGTCTCACCAGGCTTTATAGCCCAAACGCCTAGCTAAAGCCCGGTATGACCAGGCTTTACAGCTCAAACGCCCAGCTATAGCCAGGTTCACTCCTTTTTGACTCTTGAGCGTATTTTTGACGTTTATGCATCTATTTAGCTCGGCTTCCATCTACAATTCACCTACACATGAAATAGAGTCCATTATGCACATACGACGTGTATTTTTATCATTAACACACATAAAATGTAAGGCACATAATGTCTTAAACCATGAATTATAGTCACACATCAATAACTAAAACTCTTCCACCAAAGAAGAGTAAAGCATTAGAACTCTAGTTAATCCTCATTCTACTAACTCTATAAATATCAATTTTGTTCTCTTTTACAGGTGACACACAAATATAGAAGTGAAAGCACGGATTGAGAGCAAAATAACAAGGCATTTTGTGAGCAATTCCTGTGAGATTCAATAGTGTGATCCTGAAGCTACACCAACCAGATTGAAGAAGCAGCTCCATAAAGAGTTTTATGTGTCTTTCTTTATTTCTAGTTCAAAGTGTAGTGGACGTTTTGAGTTGTACCTTTCAACTTTCTTAGAAGAAAATTATACTACGTACATGTGTTGTATTATCCAAGTTAGACCTAACTTGAAGTAGTCGTAACAGCCTGTGGCGTGTTGCTACAAGGGTTAGGGTTAATCCTTAGGTTTGTAAGAGGTTGTAAATTTGAGTTGTTTTGTTCAAGTTAGAGTTAACTTGAAGCAGTCGCAACAGCCTGTGGCTGGTTGATACAAGGGTTAGAGTTTATCCTTAGGTTTGCAAGAGTTTGTAAACTTTGTTGTTGGCTCAGAGTTGTAATAAAATGTTTGGGAAAAATTCTGTTAGGTAGTTGGTCGTGATTTTTTCACCTTTTGGACGGGTGTTTTCCACGTAAAATCCTTGTGTTATTTACTTTTTTCATTATTTATTCTGCAACTGTAGTGTAAGGAGCACATAGAAGAATAAGGTCCTTTGATAATCCAGTTCACGCGAAAATTAGGCACCACACAAATCACCTCCCTTCTTGTGTGGTATTGAGGTATAAAACATCAATTGGTATCAGAGCAGGTTATCCTTGAAGAGTCTAACACCTTAGTAATATATCAAGATGAGTGCACTACCTGGAAACTGTAAAGAGCAATCCACCACTAGGCCACCACTATCCAATAATCACTATTATTGCTTATGGAAGGAAAGGAGAAGAGATCACTTGAAGATGACTAATGGATGCTTCAAATTTGGTAAAAAAGAATCACATGATCAAGAACTGTCCTATATGGGAAGTCGAATGGAAAAAAGAGAGATCTAAAAGAAGAAACAGAAAGAAGGAACATGTTCATGATAAGAAGAAATACAACAAAGGACTATCCAAAGCAATGGTTGCTACCTGGAAAGAATGTTCAGATGAGGATATCGATAATGATGATGATGATGATGAACGAGCTCTTATAGCAATTCAAGAATCTGAAGAAGAACCTGATGAAGAATCTGAGATAAGTTTTCTCGACTTAAAGGATCAAATAAAATTCCTTTCTAAAGATAGACTATCAGAAGTGTTGCTAACTGTAATAAATGAACCTAAGAATATAAGTTGAGAAAAATAATAGTTGTCAAAGGAGTGTGTCATTTTGAAAGCAAAGTGCAAAAACCGGGAACTTAGGGCTTGTGAAACTGAAAATGAAAATGCCGTGTTGAAGAACCAAGTTCATGCACTTGACACATCTGTTCTAGAACTTAGATCTGAAAATCTGAAATTAAAGTTAGGAGCATGAAAAGAAATAGCTAGTGACACACAACTCTCACTAGAAAATGATCTAGGAAAGGTAAAAGATGAGCTATATAAAAGGGATGAACTGGTAAGAACCTTGAAAGAGGGCTTGACTAAGGTTAAGCATGAGCTAGATAGAACATGTAAATGGAACAGGTCCTCTGATGCACTTTCATGGCTACAAGAACACCATAATAGCAACACCAAAGTGGCTTTGGGAACTCTGCATCTAAATGGGATCCCAAACGCAAGTACCTAACACTCCCTAAGAATAATATTTGCACATATTGTGGTAACACTGGTCACTATAAGAGTGACTGCACTACAAAATAAAAGGCAAATCAAGAGAACAAAAAATTTGTTCTAGGAAAGAATAGGATGCCAAGTTGGACTAAAAAGAATTTGATTTATTCTTTTGACTAGAGAAAGGGACCCAAACTAATTTGGGTTCCTAATACCCTTGATTTCATTATGTAGTTCCAAGTGAAGGAGCGCAACCAAATATTGTACATGGATGGAGGCTACTCAAAGCATATGACAGGGCGCAAGAACCAGTTCCATTCAGTTGAGGACCTTAAAGGAGGTAATGTCTCCTTTGGAAATGGAAAGAATTGTGAGATCATTAGGGTTGGAAAGGTAGGTAAGTCTGATTCTCACCCTATTGAGAATGTCTACCTGATAGATGGACTGAAGTACAGTCTAATAAGTGTATCACAATTATATGATAGGTGTAACATGGTAGCTTTCACCTCTACAAAATGCATTGTGATAAATCGTACCACTAACAAGATACTTTTACATGGAAAAAGAGTGAATAACATGCATGTGGTCGATCTGCCCCACTTTAGATAATGAACTCACTTGCTTAAGTGTGTTAGATAATGATCCCCTCCTTTGGCACAAGAGACTTGGACATGCCAGTCTAAACCAACTCAATAAACTAGTCTCCGAGGACTTGGTGATAGGGCTGCCTAACATTAAGTTCAAGGAAGATAAAGTTTGTGAGGCTTGTTCAAGGGGAAAGCATCTAAGATCTTATTTAAGAAAAAAAGAAAATGGTAAGTACTACAAGGACGATGGAACTGGTCCATATGGATCTGTGTGTACCATTGAGAATATAAGCAGAAGCGGTATGAGATATGTTATGGTACTTGTTGATGATTACTTTAGGTTTAATTGGACACTGTTTTTAACATCTAAAGATGAAGCATTTAACATGTTCACATCATTTATTAGAAAAACTCATAAACAACTAGGTAATCAACTTGCATCAATTAGGTCTGATCATGGTACTGAATTTGATAATGCTAAATTTTCTGTATTTTGTGATGAGCATGGCATAGATCATAATTTTTATGCTCCTAGAATTCCACAACCAAATGGAGTTATTGAAACAAAGAATAGGACTTTGGAGGAAATGGCTAGGACCATGTTACTTGCTAGTAAGTTGTCTCATAGCTTCTAGGCAGAAGCTGTGAACATTGCATGCTACATCATAAATAGGTGCATGACTAGACCTCTTGTTGAGTACTTAAAAGGAAAAAGGAAAATATATCCCATCTTATGGCATTTAGATGCAAGTGCTTTATTCGCAATAATGAGAAAGATTCACTAAGAAATTTTGATCCCACAAGTGATGAGGGAGTATTCTTGGGATATTCTTCACATAGTAAAGCTTATAAGATATATAACAAAAGAACTATGTGTGTATGTTATTTTTGATGAAACTAACATTCTTTCTGAGAGGAAGGAACAAGATGATGAAGAGATTGAGCTGATAAGAAATTCAAATTATGAAATAACAGTCCAGCCTGAAGCTGCTCCACAGGAAGGAACAAGTGAAGGAACAGGTCCTTCAACCCAAGGCAACCTGACGGGGGAACTGACCATAGAGGAAATGATCCTCAAACCTCGAGGAAACATGTCCATGAACCTATTCCTCAACAACAATACCAGGAAGGAACATCCAAAGAAATTGACACTCATATTGCAACATCCACGAAATTGGATTTGGATTAACTGGTTCATCTATTGATCTAAAAATATATAGGGGAATGATTGACTCTTTGTTATATCTCACTACTAGTAGACCTGATATTGTTTTCGATGTAGACCTTTGTGCTAAATTTCAGGAAAATCCAAAAGAGTCTCACTTGAAGGAAGTCAAGAGGATCTTGAGATACTTAAAAGACACCACTGATCTTTGCATATAGTATCCTAAAGGTAGTAATTTTGATTTAGTGGGATATGCTGATGTTGATTATGCAGGTTTTCATGTGGATAGAAAGAGTACTTCAGGTATGACACACTTTCTTAGCTCATGTCTTGTGTCTTAGGCCACCACAAAGCAAAATTTTGTGGTCTTGTCTACTGCTAAAGCTGAGTATGTGGATGTTGCCTCATGTTGAGCTCAATTGTTGTGGATCAAACATTAATTAATGGACTTTGGAATTGATGTAGGTTGCATCCCCATATTTTCTGACCACATTAATGCAATTAGTATGACCAAGAACTCGGTTCATCACAAAAGAATGAAGCACATAGATGTTAGGCATCACTTTTTGAGGAACAACATGAGAAAGGTTTGATCATTGTAGAATTTTGTTCTATTGACAAGCAAAGCTAACATATTCACAAAATCTCATAGTAGATATCACTTTGAAAGGAACATGTTAGAATTAGAGATGATTAAGATCACCTAAAAGGAACCAATTCTAACTCAATAATTGGTTAGATAATTTGTAATTTTGTAAATAATTAGTTTAGATTTTGCTCAGTCTCATACTTTCACTAGTATACTCTTGTGCCATGTGCTAAAATTTCTCATTAATATCTAATGATATTATCTTTATTTTCTTGGAATATTCAGACTTACACAAGAGAATTCTCAGTGAAGAACCTGGTTCATCGAGATTATAAGGTATGTATTCTGCACTATGCATTATTTGAAATAATTGCATATAGATCATAAACTGAAAAGAATCCCCCTTTATCCCAAACTATTTTTGAACCAATTAGTTACAAATGAACCAGTTCCACCAAGAGTCTCACACGCCATAATTGCCGAACTATTTTGGGAATAGCCCAATGCCTTTTCAAATTGGAACTTCCAATGTGATTAGACTTCAAAAAGATGTCGTTATACACTCAAAATTTTCCTCTTTAAATTGATCTGACCTTATCCTCTTATCTAAATTTTTTTTGAAAGATCGAAATCTCCAAAACCTCAAAACTCTCTCTATTTCTCTCAAGTTTCTGAACTGATCAAATGGCAAACACCCATGAGAATTCCAAAAACTCTGAAAACCCTTCCTCGCCATCCAAAGAACCTTCATCCACGCTTTCAACCACCCAAACCCCCAAGAAAAGTATATCAAAATGATTGCACGAAAAACGATAGCAAGTAAAGTACAAGCCAAGAAATTGAATGAGAAGCTACACGCCAGTCAAGCAGAAGAACCACAAAATTCTGATGATTTGGTCTGCGACTGAGGGGAAAGAACCAGTTTCTTCTGAAACTGAACAGGTAACCTCTAAGTTTCCCACCTCTGAGTTTGGTAGCGAAACTTTAGAAAATCTTGAGAATCGGTTTGTTTTGGTTGGGTCTATGGCTGGTATTGAAAAGGGAAATGTTGTTATCAAAGACATTGTTGGTGAAAAATGAAAAATAAAAAAAAATAAAAAAAGAGAGAGGGTGTTGAAGTAGATGTGAGGGGAAAGAGAGAAAAAGGAGTGGATGGATCTCCTTCACCCACTCTTGTTGGTTTGGCGGATGAAGCTAGACCAATTATTATATTAAGTGAAGAGATTAGTGATAATGAAGAGACTATGAATAAAAGTATGGGGATAGAATCACAAAAGATATGTGATGATTCTGGTGATAAAAGTGCAGCAGATGGACTGGTTAGGTTAAGGAAATGATTTCATGAGCCAGTTCCTTCCCTTGCTAAAATAGACGAGAGTCCCGATCTACTACAAAAGGTGTCAGATAGTTGATCAAAATAAGAAGTGCAAAGTTGGAAAGGCTGCAGGAAAGGGCATGGGTGGAACTAAGAGAAAGAGTTCTCCTTCTATCCCTGTAGCAACTCCTCCCACAAGAGGAAGAACTAAACGGAGCCAGAAAAAGAAAAGTGAGGCCAATATAAAAAGAGCCTTAGCTGAGAATGCCAAGAAAGTCGCTTGGAAAGAAAAAAAAGACTGGTAAGCTGAGTGGAGTAGTCCAGATTGAGGAGATGAACCTGATTCTTGAAGATGAATATGAGGATATGTAAGTACCCACGCCTAGTGCCAAAAATAGAAATACTTCTCAAAAGAATTCTCGAGAAACAGAGGCTAAGGCAAAAGGCTCAATTGTATCTAAAATAACTAGGTTTGTCAAAAGGAGCAATAAGGCTCAAATAGTGGAAGAAAATGGATAAGGATTCTAATATTGAAAGGCTAAATAAACGATTGGCTGAAGTAGAGGCTAAGAAAGGCTCTCTCAAGTTTGAGCTTGCTAAATAAAAGGAGAAGAGTGATGATATTCTTCAAGATACGCTGAAGGTGCTTCAAGCCAAGAACCAAGAACTTGGTCCTTCCCAGTCCTAAATCCTTCTAGCCCAGTTGTAACCAATGACCCAAGTGGGATTTCTCTATTTTTTTCTCATGGTTCTATGTTTTTATTTCTTCTTATGCCTTTTGGTAGGATCTTATCAATCAATGAAATTTATTGCTTTTGCTTTAATTCTTTGTTGATATTTCTTTGATAGCTAATATCCTTAGATTGAAAAAGAGAAAACTAAATCCATGATTGCATTTGAAGTAGCCCCAGTGGCCATGAGTGATATTTGTTAAAATTTAGTTACTTAACTTAATTATGTAACTTTTCGATGATGCCAAAAGGGGGAAGATAAGGTGTGCTTTTGCTTTGGACTGTGATGTTTATAACCTAATGAACCTGACCCTTGATGATTTGTGACTTTAAATGAAAAGCGTTCTGACATTGTGTTTGATGTTGAGCTAAGTTGAAACAGGTTCCATTCTTTTGAAAAGCACAAAGTTTTTCATCATCAAAAAGGAGGAATTAGTTGACCTGAACGATTTTGGTTTTGATGATTGACAAGGGAATACATGCATGAACCAGGTCCATGGACAGTGTACACAGGTGACGGACATAATCAAGAAAAAGGCATGCACGTAAAAAGGATAAAATAAGTGGCTATTTCTGATAATCCCTAAATGAAAAGGTTGCAAATTTGATAAGGAGCAGGACCCATTACTTGAAGACAATTCTATCAAAGATAAGGAAGGAGTTAGAAGTTGAATATAACTAAAACTCTTCCATCAAGGAAGAGTAAAGCATTAGAACTTTAGTTAATCCTCATTCTACTAACTCTATAAATATCAGCTTTGTTCTCTTTTACAGGTGACACACAAATACAGAAGTGAAAGCACGAATTGAGAGAAAAATAGCAACGAATTTTGGACCAATTCCTGTGAGATTCAAGAGTGTGATCCTGAAGCTACACGAACCAGATTGAAGAACCAACTCCATAAAGAGTTTTACGTGTCTTTATTTATTTCTAGTTCAAAGTGTAGTAGACGTTTTGTGTTCTTTACTTTCTGCGTTATTTATTCTGCAATTGTAGTGTAAGGAACGCATAGAAGAACCAGGTCCTTCGGTAATCCAGTTCTCGTGAAAATTAGGCACCACACAAATTACTCCATCTCCTTCTTGTGTGGTATTGAAGTATAAAACATCAGGTTGAATACGATAAATCATAGTTTTTTTATCCATATTTGGTTTAGCAAGCCTTTGATAATGTTGCATAGGATATCATGATGGTTTATAACAATATAGAGCAGACAAAACTCTTATGTTGGCAAATAAGATCGTTATTTGGAATTCATAAAAGTTAGAAGTCTTTTAGGATATTTCCCCGTGAAAGGGGTTATGAGAATTTAGATCAGATTGGATTAGTGGCATATGGACTTGTTTTCCATCGGGACTTTTAACTGTACATCTTGTGTCTTATTGGTTCATGATGAGAGTCATATAACTCAGCCAAAAGCAAAGAACCATAAATAGTGGTTCAAAACAAAAGCAAAACGCAAGAGCAAAAAAAGAAAAAAGCAGTAGGAGAAAAGAAAAAAAAGGAGAGGGAAAGAGAAGAGAAAAATAGGGATTTTCAGCCCAAATCATCGGGTATGGATCCCTAACTTTTATTTGAGTTTATTACGTAATTATGAGAAGATTTTTATGGTACAACATGGAGAAATTTTCAGAAATTGAGAAAGTCTAATGCTAGGGTTCTCCAACCTAATTTATCGATTTTAAAGGGCAACGTTATCAAAATTTGATTTTGATTACTTTCTGGTATCCTCTCGCCAAGGAGAATCCGTTGGTGGCCATTGTCCGGAAATTATGACCCATTGACCAAAGTTGACTTTTGGGTCAACCGTTGACCGAATGTTTGCCTTGTGTTAAAAATTATAAAAATATTCACCCAAGGAGTTTGTACGATTCTAAATCCGTTATTGTGTCGTTTGGGATGTTCTAGAGACCCGGGAATATAGCTTTGAGTTATTAGAATGAGTGCTTGGATTGTCATCTCGAGGTAAGTGAGACTTTAAGCTTTGATGCTTGCTTATCCAAAACCTGTTTTAAAAGTATGTTTTGTCTCCCTGGCCCATGTGTTGGGACGAGCGTGTGCTTGGGCGAATCAGTGGTATTTGACCTGTTGCAAGTATATATTATTTTATAAAACAAGCTAAAATTATTTAATTAGTGATATGCGGTGTGGCGTATCCTCGTGCTACGGTGTTGGGGCGTTAGAAATTATTTCTGCACTGTCCTAGTATATTTTGGGGCATTGTGTATGTCGCCATAGTAGATTTGGAGCATTGTGTATGTTGGCGCGGACTCGTTAAGGGTGTTTGGTTAATTTCCTTTATTGTTCTTTATGACAAGTCCTTATTATAGATTTTGTTGTGATATAAAAGTTTATTGTTGAATATTGATTTACACTGTAATGAGTATTATATTATGAAATAATTCTTGGGTATATTATTTTTATGCTTGTTGTGTGTTTGTATTTTCTACCACTTATTCCAGGATTATTTAAAGTGGCGGGTCGAGGATCTTACTATGTTATATTTACGTATAGCTCACTCCTTACCTGCATGTCCATGCAGACTGATGAGGACGACACTAGTGGCTAAGGACTTCATTTAATGGATTTTATTGCTCAGGTGAGCCGCCACGTTATTCGTGGAGGCCGTTGTTTCACTTCTACATATCTTATGCCTATTATTTCTTTTGGGGTTTGCATGCCCGTCAGTTATACTTCTATTGCTCTGTTAGATGCTCCATGGTCTAGTATAGAATTTAGGTTAGATATTTATTAATAAATTACGATTTAAATTAGATAATTATTTCGTATTTAGAAATTTTATGCGTTTTGCTTACATAAAAGTTAACAGTAAAAAAAATGGTTCGCCAAGCGGGTGGTCTTTGCTAGGTATCAATCACGTCTAGGGGGTAAATTGGGACGTGAAAATAATAATAAAGGGAACTCAAAAATTGCTTTATATCACAGCAGGTTCAAATTTAGATGTCACATTCTTGTATTTTCTTGAATCCCCTTATTTAAATTCTTGGTTCCGCCTCTGCCAAATATGGAAGTAAATTCATGAGTTCGGAACCAAAATATGGTTCTTTTGGACTCAAAGAACTAAAATGTGTAGAAAAAATAACTGGGGACAAAAATATATATAACGCTCTTTTAAAGGGAGTTATATCTTAACGGTCGTTTGCCCAGTTAAGTATAACGCCCTTTTAAAAGGCGCTATATTTGAACCTGAAATGAGTGGGAAGGTATAGCGCCTCATATTAAGACGCTTTAAAAGAGTCTTAATATAAGGGGATATACCGATATAAAAAGTCGCCCCTTCCCTTTCCCCACCAACAAAACACCCCCCTCCCAAAAAAAAAAACTAAAAAGCCA
>ML405248.1:3439-126046 GCA_005239525.1 Nicotiana knightiana | reverse complement strand
CCCTATTGTTAAGGAAAAATAGCTCGAGTGGAGCCCACTAGTCCCACAAAAAGTAGAGATTTTCGGTCCCACATTCTTGCTAAGGTGTTATCTCGTAGTGGGTTGCTCGTTTCGGCTCCAAATGATCAAATCTTCAACTTTCCAAAAACTTCAAATCGAGCTATTCCGACTTAGTTTTTGTTAAAACTCGTATAAAAAGTGCATATTAGTTATTTTTAATGTGCTCTATGTTATTTTGTGATTGTTTTCCGATTTAATTAAATTTTTTTTTATCCGAATTATAGTAAAGTGTGCTAAAAAAAAATTACTAAAATAGAGAAATTGTTATAAGTTGTTAAAAAATGTTCATTAGTTAATTTTTACTGTGGTATATGTATTTTCGCGATTGTTTGGTGATTAAATTAATTTATTGTTTATATTCGATTTAAATTATTTATTTGCTAAAAGACTAGTAAAATAGATAAATTGCCATGTAGTGGTATATTGTGGCCTAATATAGTGCTCGTATTTGTAATGTAGTGCCCTTTTAGCGTAGTAAAATATAGTGCCCTTTAGCGTAATATCCTTATAGTTATTGAAATTAATCATTTAAGTATATGTTAAACCCAAAAAAATGCCAAAAAGCCGATAGTTCAAACACAAACTCTCTTCAATTCTTGTCAATAAATGTAAGAAAATAACATGAAAAAACAACAATGTTGTCAAACTAAATATTGTTATATGAATATTTAATAATTAAATTATGTATAATTATAAAAATTAATTATTTAACTTTGTTATAGTAAAAAATAAGTGAATAACAAACTAACATATAAAATAATAAAACTAACATATAAAATAGTAAACTAATATATACAATAATAAACTAACATATAAAATAATAAATTAACATATAAAATAACAGACCAGTTGAGTGATAAATCGGGGAAATTTTCTCATCATGAACACAAAAATTCAGGATACCTTGGTGCTACTGGGCCTCAACTATCGAGTCTGGAACCAAAATGTGAATATTTAATAATTAAATCATGTATAGTTATAAGAATTAATTATTTAATTTTATTGTAGTAAAAAATAGGTGAGTAACAAATAAACATATAAAATAATAAAACTAACATACAAAATAAGAAACAAACATATTAAATAATAAATAAAAATATAAAATAATGAACTAACATATAAAATATAAAATTATAATATTGAAAATGTATCAACCTAATTAACAATATAGTAACAATATCGAATAAATTTTAATATTAAACGTATTGCAATATATTTAAGCGATGAAAAAGAAATATTGTTGATACCCAATTTTCCAAAATAATAATTTAAAATTGCATATATACCTTCAAAATCTTGCATTAATAGCAATTGGTATTTTTTCATAATTCTCCTATATTTTTATTAATTTACCCAACATTTTATTTTCAATAAATAATTACAAAACTGCATCACAAATAATTTCAAAAGCATTTCTTGATTTAATTTATTATTCATGGTCCTATTAAGGCCAAATTATTCAATGAATAGACAATTTGGCATATTTTGGCTATAATTACAATAACTTTGCAATTATAGTCCAATCATATAATTTTATACCATTTTTACCCAAAACTTAGTAATTTGTATTCTAAAATACTAAGTAATCATTTTAAATTATTTTCTATGCAGGAAATTTATTTTTTATGATTATTAGCTATTTTTACAAATTATTTTAATTAATTTAATTGTGTATTTAACAAATAGCCTAATTTCATTTCAATTCTAGCCTAAACTAAACCAGTCCCGAACCGCAATTAAATTAGCCCAATACCCAGGCCCAATCCACTAAAAATACCCGGTCCAGACCTTAATTAACCTAAAAGACCTCCCCCCCCCCCCCCAAACCCTCATTCTCTCATTTCTCTCATCACTTTTCGTCGTTACAACCTCTCATCTCTCTCAAGCTCTCTTTGCTAAACCTTACTCTCCTCTCGCCGGCCGTTGGCTCGTCGGTAACACTGGTGGTTCCACCACCACCCCTAGTCTCCATGGCTCCCTCAAATGCCGGATTCCTGCTACCCTGAGGTCCTCAAGGGACCAGCGGCTATTCAGCTCACACCTATGGTCTTTTCATGTGTAACGACCTAGTAGGTCATTTTGAGAGTTAGCTCCCCGATCCCCCAGTAACTGCTTTCCCCATGTCTATTTCTGCTTTTGGGACTTGTCGGAACGTTGAGTGGTGAAATTCGGAGAATTTTTGGACACATAGTCCTTATATGTGAGTTTAAGCTTGAGAAATCGGGCCGCAGTTGGAACTGTGTGAAGACGGGTCCGGAATGGGATTCCGTCGACTCCGTTAGCTCCGTTGGGTGATTTTAGAGTTACGAGCGTGTCCGGAATGTGTTTTCAAGGTCTGTGGTAGATTCAGGCTTGAATTGGCGAAAGTTAGAAATTTGGCGATTTCGGCCGATAGGTGAAATTTTGATATCGGGCTCAAAATGGAATTTCGAGAGTGGCTGTAGGTCCGTTGTGTCATTTGTGACCTGTGTGTAAAATTTGAGGTCTTTCGGACTAGTCTTGATGTGTTTCGGCATTGGTTGTAGATTTTAGAAATTTCATAAGTTTTTAGGCTTGAATCCATGTATAATTGGTGATTTTGGTGTTAGGTGATGTGTTTTGGAGGCTCGACTAAGTTTGGATAAGTTATTAGGACTGGTTAGTAAGTTTGGTTGAGGTCCCGTGGGCCTCGGGGATGTTTCAGATGCTCGACGGGTGATTTTTGAACTTGGGAAACAGCTTAACCATTGCTGGTTCTGGTGTCTCACACCTGCGGACGGGGAACCGTAGGTGCGGAAGAGGGCTCGCAGGTGCGGGCTTGGTCAAGGTCAACCAGTTCTCGCAGGTGCGGTCTGGGTTCCGCAGGTGCGGAGCCGCAGATGCGGCCCAGTGATCGCAAGTGCAGCCCCAATCCTTTTAGTGAGTTTTCGCACCTGCGATGGATTTTCCGCAGGTGCGGTCCAAGGGGCGTAGGTGCGGGATCGCTTTCATGGTTTAATTTTGCTATTTATATTTATATTAAGCTTAAATTATTTTACAAATAGCCACATTTACAGTTCTTAGGTTATAATTGCAATAACTTGGCAATTATAGCCCATGCATGCATTATTACATTATTTTGCCAGAATATAACTTGGTGTATTTTTAAAATATTGAGTAATTATTTTAAGACATTTCGATGCATGAAAATCATTTTTATAACCTGTTAATTATTTTTATCAATTAAATGTGGTATTTAACAAATAGCCCTTTAATCCCTTTTAATTCTCGGACCTAACCCATTA
This sequence comes from Nicotiana knightiana, assembly GCA_005239525.1. Classification (NCBI taxonomy): domain Eukaryota; kingdom Viridiplantae; phylum Streptophyta; class Magnoliopsida; order Solanales; family Solanaceae; genus Nicotiana; species Nicotiana knightiana. The sequence continues at coordinate 122,723 of ML405248.1, read as the reverse complement.
CACCAGCCCAAACATTAAAAAACCACCAGCCCAAAACCCCCAAGCCCAATTATGTGCCTACCCGACCCAAAGACCTCGTCTAATCTTGGCCGCTGATCTCTAAGATCAACGGTCCACGTTATTTCTTACCTTTTTTAATCCTGAGACAAACCTAACCCCCTCACTCAAACACCCCCTGAAACCTAGCCGTTGTCACCTGCAAAACTCCTCGTCTATGGGCTTTCTATGTATTTTTCGGCCCTTGCCAGCCTGTTACATCTTCAGGTTGTTCGACTTCATGGAGTTCTAACAGAATCTCAAAGAGATTCAACCGATTCTGTTCGAAGCTTCTCTCACAGGCCTGTCTAGGGCCATTCTTGTTTTTGAGTACTGATTTCCTTCCGTTTTTATTTTGAATCTATGAATTTTATTCGAGTTTCTTTCATCTTTGTTATTTTGAAAATCCTAGTTCTACAAATGCTTGAATCTACTCAGATCTTTGTAGATCTGAAACGATTTGAGCATTATTTGTTGTTTTCGCTCGAAAATCTTTTGTTTTAGTTAACTGCTTTGATTTTATTTACTCTTTCTGAAATTAGGGTTCGTCCCAGATTTGCTTCAAAAGGTTTTTTTTAACTTTCAAGTGTTGAATCTGACTATCTCTTTACATGTTTGATTAATTTTCGCGTATATGCTTAAACCCTAGATGTTTTTATTTGTGACATTTATTTCTTCAATTTTTTCGTTATTATGTTTATTTCTGTGAACCAGTTGTACATTGACTGATTCTATTTAGGATTTGAATAACTCTTTCCTGTTAAAACCAGTACTCTTGGGATTTTTACTTGTTTCCTTATTTATGACCTTGATTAATTTTACTTGCCTTAATTAAATTATCAGTACAATTTGGGACTTGAATGACTCCCTATATGGTATGATTTTGAGTTCTTACCTTAATTGAACCCCTGTTTTGACCGTTAATTGATTACCCCCAATTAAGGGGTATATTCCGGACTCTCCTATAGGAATTGATTCCATAATTGATTAATTGCTTCTAATTGATTGAACTGTGTTTATTTTTACCTTATTTTTATTTAATCCCTAAGTGTTATATATACACTCTTATTCTACCTCTGAAAGGGACGAACCATAGTTCACACACAAACTTTCTCTCATATCCCTTTCTGCTACTTGGGCTAATTACTTGTCTAGCCGGCTGAAAGCCAAGGCTAGACTATGGAATTCTACCTACTTTACTTTCTGCATTTGCTTCCTTAACTAGTATGTTCCTATCACAATGTCATTCCGAGATTCAAATATATGTGGTCCTTGTTGCTTTGCTTCTATTAAGGCTGTATCTTTCTATACTAGCATAACTATTGTCTAATCAACTCTGTTTACTGCCTGATCAGCATGTTTAAATTTCACTCTTCTTGTTTATTACTTTAACCAGCATGTTTACCTTAGTTTAAGTACTTCCATATTTCTTGTTTACTTCCTTCAACTAGCATGCTCATTTTAGTAACTCAGACTCCTAATTTATCTAATTAACCCCAATTGGCATGTCTAATTCTGTGTAGTAGACCCCTGTCCTCATCATGACTATTCATGCATCATGTCTCTATGCTTTACTGTATATTACCACTTTAGCTTCAAGTATGATTTCCCTGTTAAGACTCTGAGTCAATAGTTTGTGTTCTGATGCTATGAATTTGGTTGCTCGTTGTCAATCAGCCCCTGCTTGTTCTGTGTACTTGTTGTTCAATGTGCTCTCCTTCTTATCCTCCTTATGTGCTCCTGTTTCAAGTGTCTTGTGTTCCCAACCCTTGCTCCCTTTTTGTGTAACTGTTTGTACACCTAGAATTAATTGACAAACTGAAGTTGAATCTGGGCAATGTGATGCTTTTGTGACCATGTTGTTGTTGCTGAACCTTCCTTTCCTTCAAAAGGTTTTCAACATGTTTTTTCACTCCTAATATGTTTTCCTAAACTATTGCTACTCCTGAAGTATTTTCACTCCTAAAGATTTACCTCTATACTGTCTTCTCAACTGTGTCAAGCACTCTCACTTCTACTCTTAGATTACTTAAGTTCTTCCCCTCCAGTGTGTGTACTGCCTAGGAATCCATGAGATTCCTCTGAACTCTGGCACTCTGGGCCTAGCCCTTCCATACTGCACATAACCACTTCTCTATTTAAAAGGATCTTGGTGTGAGCATTCCCCGGGGTCCTGAGGCCCTTGGGAACTTTGACACACCAAGATACCCCTATTGGACATTATGAGACTATGGCACCTTGAACTGTTTGAAGGCCTGGTATTTCCAGGTTCACTTTGAGCCTATACAGGCTCCCTACATCATATCTTTTATTTATTATGTAATGGCATGTAATAATTATCCTTGTAAACAGATATTTGGGGTTATTAGTAAAAGGGGAGGGATTTTCATATAATTTTTGTGGGGGTAGTTGGGTAGAAATCATGCTCTTAGGATTACTATGACTATTTGCTTGCATTAGGAATCATGCTCTTAGGATCATTTGTGCATTAGAAAACATGTTCGTAGGCATCATATTGTTTGTTCTAAAACTTCTACTTTTCTAAAAGATGATGCATACATCATACCTGCTTAGAAATCCTGTCACTAGGTTGTTATTAATTCTGCCTAATAATCATGTTCATAAAGTTCTCTTTCGTGCATTAGAAAACATGTTTTAGGACTTTTATTGCGCTCGCCGAATACCACGCCTATGTCCAGATAGTATAAAAAGTAGTCCCAACACCTAGATATCATGCTTATAGAGATAAATGTATAAAGACAGTTCTGTAATGTTCAGCACCTAGACAACATGCCTATAGGACATAATGAACTCAAATTTCCTGTTTAAAATCGCTTGTTAGTATTAAGATTCTGATTAACATTTAGATTTCATGTTTATAGGACATCTCGGATCCACGCCTAGACAAGCCTGTAGGATAATTGAAATCTTGCAAATGGTAAAAATGTGCTTTGTTTAATTATTTGTGAACTGCTCAGATTCAGCAAGTCCTAAAATCAGTAGGCAAACTGATTAGGTTTCTATCACTTCGCCTTAACACAATGCTGTATATTCTCTGCTTGTCATGCTCACCGATATCCTGTTCTAGAACCTTTCTGAAACATCTGAAATCTTGTTGTTTGAGACGTGCTAATTATCTGTTTATTTGTGGAGGTAAACATGAGCCCCCTTAATTGTTATTTTACTTGACAGTCCTATATGTCTTTGTTGTCGCTTAGATTTTATCCTTTAAGCACCTCAGGAGAGTCTCGAACTGCCTAAATTAGAGGTCCTAAACACCTCCAGGGCCATAAGGAAGGGACGGGTAATGCACGCATAGAGTTCGTCTAATTAAAACCGCTTATAACCGCTAAGGGGAGGTTAATTGGGTAGTAAAGGATATGATGACCTGTGCGCTAATGCCACGTGTAGCCCCTTTAGTTGAGGAAGGTTTACCGGGTATTGCACAGATGTGATCCTATAGGCCAATATACCTAGGAACTCCTTTATTCTTGTTTTTAATAATCTCTATGTGCTTAAATTGTTTTATTTGCTTAATGACTAATTCAAAAAATGAGTTTGGTCGGTACCCACCGTTGTGGACCTCGAGGGGTGCCTAACACCTTCCCCTAAAGGTAATTTCAAGCCCTTACCCAATCTCTGGTAACGCAAATCGGTTTCTATGAGTTACTTGCATTAGGTGCCCTAACGCACCTTAAACCCGTTAGGTGGTGACTCTTCAATTCCCATACCCCTTTCCCAAAAGGAAACGAGTTGTCCCAAAGCATGTTGAAACCCGGACCCCCGCTGCAAAGAGGGGAAAGGGGGGGGGGGGCGACACCAATGCCGGCCTTACTTTCGCAGCTTCTGATCTCCACTGAGTATCATACTCGCGGAAAGTCTTTATTTGCTTCTTCTTAAGATTCTGGATATAGAATAAATCTGGTGCATTCCCTTTATTGAATCTGAATCGATCCATGAAATCTGACGCCATGCTTACCCAGTTAATCCACTTCTCTGGATTTTGACTGACGTACCAGGATAAGGCGTCTCCAGTGAGGCTCCTCATGAACAGATTCATGCAGATTCTATCATCTTTACCAACCCCTACGAGCTTGTCGGAATACGTCCTCATATGCACCTTTGGATCGCCTATTCCGTCGAACATTTCGAACTTAGGAGGTTTGTAACCCTCTAGCAGTTCTACGATCGGTTGAATACATAAATCCTTTTAGTTCAAACCTTCGATGCCTTTACCACCCTCAACGCCTTGGACTCGACTTGTAAGCTTCTTAAGTTCCTCTTCCATATTCTTGATGAGCAGGTCCTTCTAGGCGGATTCTAGTGTGTACGGGGTTTGTTGTGAAGTGTGGGGTAAGGTTTCTACGCATATGGGGTTACTTTGGTGGACTCTAGGGTTTTGGGTGTAGTGGTGATCATTGGTTGAGTTCTGGGAATCAGGGGTAGGTTGTGGTGTGCTTTCAGGAGTGTGGTAGGTGGTAGTTTCTAGGTACTGTGTTGGATGGTGTTGGTGTTGTGGAGGAGTTGGTACTAGTGAAGGATTAGGATTTTGGGGTGGCGTGGCTTATTGATGAGGTGCGGGAGGATTTTGCGGGTGCTGGTTTTGTGTGTATTGAGGAGGTGTTAGGTTTTGGGAGTTTTGTTGGTTGATGTCTGGGACATTCAAGGTGAGGGAGAGGTTTGCCAAGTTACGGGCCTGCTCAAGTTCCCCTTGTAACTCCAGTATCTTTTTCTCTAACCTCAAAACGAAGTCATTCTGCGCAGGAGTACTTTGAACATCCGAAGTTTCAACATTCTCTGCATGCGTTGTATTGTCTTTCCTGATACCACTCATATCGTCCATCTTAGTCTTTCCTTTGTTCTTAGGTTCACTTGGAGGAGGATAGGGTGGAGGACCTCTATATCTGGTATGATATGTCGATGATGCCAGTATGCACGAACTAACCTTAGGGGATGGTAATAAACAAAGAAAGAAGAAAAGCAAAAGGTAAACAAATCAGTAGGGAATATTAGAAGGATATTTGTAGTATTTAAACACGTATTGCTGGAATTATAAATTCGCATCCTAATTTGAGGGACCTTATTGTGCCCGAGGTACGCCTAATGACATATAGATTTGGATAAAACTTAATGCCGATAACTGCATCATTTCATTAATATGATAAAATGGACCGAATCCCTACTAAAACGACAATAATTATAAAGAGTCACTAGTGGCATTTTCCTTATTACAGTCGAATTCCAAAACGAATCTAAAAATAAGTAAATGTCAATCCTAATCTACTCGGTCCCAGAGGACCTTCCCCAAGCTTGGACTTATTAGCCCCCATCAATCAGATTCACCAGGTCGCGCTCGTCCAACAACATATATGCCCTTGCTAGATGCCCTCCTTCATTGCCTTCTATGTTCTGACAATCCGAGACCCTTTCCCTCAATTTCCATCAAACACCGCTCCAAATACTCCAACCTTTCTGTTGATTTAGTAGTGATCCCCCTCCATTCGTTGGTTGTTTCCATGTCCACTTTATGTTGTTCAAAATGCCTGGCCTTAGATTCAAAAACCCTTTTACACAACCTCCTGTATTTGACTTGTGCCTTAGCAGCGTCGTCTATGACCCTATTTCTCAAATCAACCCCTGGCTTGACCTCTCCCGCTATGTCATCGACCAACCATGATGGGTAGAAGTACACGTGGCTGGCATGATATTGATCTGGCTCGATAGTATCTTTCTCCAAAACAATCTTTTGATGCCACATGTGTTGTGCCTCGAACTTGAATGGAATGGCATTCCCTTGGAAGTATGCTTTGCAATGAACCATTTTGGAAACTGGTGGTATGACTTGTTTCATTCCAGCTTGCCTCATGACTCTGATAGGAGCATAAGGATAGATACCCCTTAATCCGATTAGCACTAGATGAGGAACATCTCTCGACCTGATGATGAACTCACTACTAGGGAACCACTCGAACATCCAATGGACCTTGTCATCAGTCAAATTTCTAAAAAAGTGTACCCAGCTCACAGCGTTTCCCGGTTGCGTAAACATGTCCGAGATAAAAGTCATTTTCTTTGGATGGTTATAAGTTATGTGGTCATTCCATGGTCACCGCAGAAAACCTTGACGGTATTGTCCTCTCTGAAGGTGTTCCAACAGCCATATTTGCAGCAACAGATTGCAACCTTCAAAATGCATATATCCTTTCTTGCAACGGTCTAAGGATCGGTACATCTCAGCCACGATCATTGGGAAAATAGTGTAAGTTTTCCCCTCGATTCCTTCCATTAGGGTCTTAGTGAACATAGCTAGGCGAGTGTGGATCCTTTCTCCTTGTATTGGAAATACCAGCATCCCCAGAAAATAAACAATGAATACAAAAACCCAGCGGTGAGTCCAACCCAGAGATGTGATGGCAAACTCATCATGATAAAGGCGATAGGACTTGTTGTGCCCATAATGCTTGTAAAGGAAATCGAATGGTATATAAGATTTCTTTAGACAGACTAATTCATCATTCTTTCTGAAACCCATCATTTTTAGAAAGCCTCGAGAAGTACGATTTTCCGGTACCAAAAAACCAAAGCTATCCCATGGGATCCCAGCAAAGCCTCTTATTTCCTCTAGAAGGGGAGTCATTTCTATATCACCAAAACGGAAGACATCCCTATTCTCATCACAGAACATAGTAGCGGCCTCAATTAGTACATTGTTTGGCTGAATATCTAACAAGGAAGGTAAATTCCCGAGGACTCTTTTCACGTGGTTATTGCCACTTGGCGAGAGATTTTCCCACCAATCTAGCAACAAAGGTGGGATACTTCGAACCATGCCGAACCTGGGGACTTCGTGCCTCATTTCTGCAAAACAAATAAAGTTAGCCCTTTCCCCCTCCGGATTCGACTATTTACACATTAATGATTAACATATCGGCACGTTCTCTCCAAATAATGCACATATCATGATTGTACCCATTGGGATTATGAAAATCCCGGTGGGCTTTGGACAGGGCTTGCCTTAGAGAGTTGTTACGCGGACAGCATTCTAACCCATACTAGGTTTAGACATAATGCATGTATAGTTAATATTAGAGTGGGGGTTTCTAGAAGAGTCTAGACCGGTACCCTCAAGTGAACAACTTGAGAGGGAAAGGTACGGAACCGTCGATTGCACCGTTGATCGACTAGTTTTATCGCAAATAAACCTTTCCAAATTTAAAAGGGTGATTTAGGAAGAGCACGGACATTCATCAAGTGCCGCTATGGTATTCATTACGCACGAGTGGAATATGATGTTGAGCATGCTTTATGCAAAGATAAAACAACACATTGTCAAGTATTTTTCATGATGAAGACAAGAAATTTAGTATTAAATAGAACATAAGAATATAAAAAAAAGAAAAATAAGGAAGAAGTTAGTTCGCGCAATGTGAAAAAATTGTAATAAAGCAAACGAAGGGGGTAGGGGTAGGGAGAGACATGATGTAGCAAATTTAAAAAATGACTTGGAGCAAGTGAACATGACTAGAAAATAAAGGAAAACGCACAATGTAACCAAATTAAATAAAGATTTGCATATTAATACAAACTCAAATGAAGGGTAAAATGGTAAAAAGGGTATACAAGTAGAAATAAAAGGGGATCGGGAGCGGAATATTCATGTAACAGCAAAAATAATAAAGACATGCTTATCAGAGAAGACTAATTCATATAGACCAAGTTTGCTATGGTAAGAGCCTAAAAATATCCCCAGTAGAGTCTCCATGCTGTCGCGCCCCTTTTTCTCGCGAAATCGGGTTTCAACACATGACAAATCTTTTAAGGAAGGGTGTTAAAAGAGAGAGCCGCCACCTAATGAGTTTGAGGTGTGTTAGGGCACCTATTTGCAAGTAACTCCGATTTAACCAGTTTGCATCACCAAAGATTGGGTAAGGGCTCAAATTACCTCGAGGAGAAAGTGTTAGACACTCCTCGAGGTCCACAGCTGTGGATCCCGGCCGAACTCGAATTATATGAATTAGTCTAAATAAAGTGAAAAGACAAAATTGGGCAAATAAAAAAAATAATTGACTTTAAGACAAGGTGGGGAGGGGGTCCTAAATATTTTAGCCTAAAGGATCATCCCGTGCAACATAAATAATACTTTGTAACTCCCTCGAGGTGGGGTGTTACTCGTATTATTCAGCGGGCGTAGACTATCATCTTCTGCTACCCGATTACTATCTTTAAGTTGTTTACCTAAAGCGTACTAATTGTTCCTAAATCATACCTTATGCGTGCACTACCCGTCTCATACCTATAATCTATGAGGACTTTGGACCTCTATCTTGGATGGTTCTAGACTTAACTTAGGTTGCTCAAAAAAGAGAAAAACTAGCAACATACAAAACAAATTGGACTTTTGTATAAACAAATAAGGGCTCAAGGTAGCCTCCACACCTAGGCAACAGATGCACGCAAGCAAATTAGGCATTTAGCAGTTGCAGATTTTAGACAAGTTAAAGTTATTGAATCCTATTGACATGATCGTATGTGATTCTGGATTTTAATATACAGCTAGTTTCATATGCAAAATCCATTTTTAAATACGACTTCTAAGTAACCACACAATTGCCTACTGATTATGGGTTATAAGCGGTTAAACCTATAGGCATGATATCTAGGTGATTTGTGTAGAAATTAGCAATGATAATTGTAGGAGAATATTCAGAATTGCTTAGTTGGATCCTATAGTTATGCTTTCTAATAGTGACAATGACATAGTGTTGAAAGTTCAACATTAGCACTTAAAGGAAGCGAGCAGGATAATCAATAATTAAGACTGATTTTAGATCCTATAGGCATGATTTCTATAATCAATAATTAAGACCTATAGGCATGATTTTCTAAATTGCAGATTAGGTAGCATGTTAATTAACAGAATCCTATAGCGCCTAATGAGTATGCTGTAATGCACATTAAGACATTGATCATTTAATTTCCTATAGGCATGGTTTCTAGCATGTGGAAGCAAAATATGTCAAACAGATTAAATACCTATAGGCAGGTTTTCTAACACACACAATAGCAGAACATGTCAAAGTAAACACCTATAGGAAGGATTTCTACCCATTTCATGCAAATGTTAAAATAAACTCGTTTTTCCAGTTTTACTAACACCCTATTATTATTACAACATTATTACAGACCCAATGAATGGAATAAACTACAGAGTAGAAATAACTATAGTGAGCCTACAGCAGGCTCAAAGATGTACCCAGCCTGGCCATGCCTTCACTCTTATCACGACCCAAAATCCATAAGGTCGTGATGGCGCCGGACATCATTGTCAGGCAAGCTAATCATTAATTAATCGAAATAATTTCCATTTTAAACATTTATGAAAAACATTTCCTTGTACTTTATTACATATTAACTAAATAAAAAATCTGTAAAGTAAAACAATAGTTTAAATATTACACTTTAGCAAATATATCCCAACACATCCCAGAATCCGGTGTCACAAGTACATGAGCAATTTCTAAGAACTTATACAATCATCACAAAGCCTGTCCGAAATACAAATTGGACAAGGGAATTTAAATTTAAGTAAATACAGTACGAGGGAGACTTTGTCAGCTGCGGATCGCCTCCGGATGATGCAGCTCGCCTAAGTCTCTGAATCCTCCACATTGCTATGAAAGTACCTGTGCAATAAAATGCACAGCAAGTGTAGCATGAGTACAAAAATAACGTGTACTCAGTAAGTCCTCCGCCTAACCTCAGAGAGGTAGTGACGAGAGGTCAAATTAGACACTTGCTAAAAGTCAATTTAGAACGTTCGAGTGTGACACTAAGCATGAATATCCTAGGCAATTTATTAAAATCAGGAGTAATTATTATCAACTCTTTTCACATTTAACACTTTAATCCTTCGTCATATTAATAACAATTAATCATCATGGGTGATTTAATCAAATAACAATTTAATCAACGGAAAGGAACAACTTCTTCCAAAAAAAAATCTTTAATAACTTTAAATCTCTGTCATTTTATTTGGCAACTTAAAATTCCAGGCCAGTAATCAGGTACAAATCATAGCAACTACGCAGTAAATATCATGCGCAAGCAATGCTAAGGGTCGAACGGCGCGGACCAACAATAATAAATTATGCACTGCCGAGGGTCGAACAGCTCGAACCATAGATGCATCTATCTGCCCCGCTCGCGAATCGATCATGTGACGCGGTTATACATACAAATAATAAGTCTAGCCTGCTCGCAAATCATACATGCGACTCAGGTGCTCATATGTACACATATCCACATAATAAATCCGTATTTTTATCAAGAAAGCAGTTTTCTCAGGAAGGTGGTAAAATTCTTCTTAAAGGAACATGAGCTATAGTTTTTAAATCTTTGTTTTGAAACTCATTTGCCAAGTTTAATGATATTCCATAATATAACCCTACCAGGTATACAATTATCCACAGAGGAATCAATTCTCTTTTTAGATGATTAAAAAAATAAACTCTAGTCTTCTTCAGATATTCAATTACGATTTCAATTATATTAGCAGTTAAATATTATAGGCAGGACCACAGGTACAACACGTAAGACATGCTAGTGGGTCCTAAACTAGCCGGACATGGCATAATAGTAGCTACGCACGGACTCCCGTCACCTCGTACGTACATAGGCCCCGAAGATAATAGCATATACTTAATTAATTCAACTAGGGGGACAATTCCCCCTCACAAAGTTAGAAAGGAGACTTATCTCGCTCCGAAATTCCATAACTGGCCTCCAAGCCCTTCCAGTGACTCAAATTGTTGCACAACGCTCCGAAACTATCCAAACAACGACAAACCAATGAAAATATATTCTAATACTTGCAACAATTTCAAATTATATAATTTCCCAACATCGCTCAGTGAAATGACCAAAATGCCCTCGGGCCCACGTGCCCGGAATCCGAAATTTCTCGAAGATATATTCTACACATAGCCTTACTAACTCCAATATACGATTTAATGTAAATTCCATGCTCAAAATCGTGGCTAAAAATCCAAATTACCATTTTCTAGGTTTCTTCAACATTTTTCAAAATTTTCCCAAAATTTTCATGTTTAATCCATGCATATAATCTTGTATCTAACTCAAAAGTGGAAGGAATTTACTTACCTTGTATTGCATGATGAAAATCCCCTTTTGAAGCCTCCCAAAATCGCCATGCCAAGATGAAAAATAGAAGAAATGAGCCAAGGACCCGTTTTTAAAACACTGCCCTGCCCAGTTCTGACCCCTCTATGCGATCGCATGAAAGCCTACGCGATCGCATAGGCCAAACTTGCTGCCTCCAAATATCTCCTCAGTGCGATTGCGTGCAAACACCTGCGTTCGCATAAGCCACGCACCAGAAGCCTCCATACGCACACTGTGCGATCGCACCCTCAGCCCTACGATCGCACAAGCCTTCACCCTGTAGCCCAGTATTTTCCTCCTACGCGATCGCATTGAACTTCTTGCGATCGCATAGGTAAAATTCCCGCTCCCTTGAATTTCTTTCTATGCGACCGCACACAAGGGACCGCGATCGCATAGCACACCAGATACACCAGAAGACAGCAGCAGCAAAACAGAGAAAAATGGTCCGAACTCACCCCGAAACACACCCGAGGCCCCCAGGATCCCGTACAATCACACGACTCAGTCCTAATACCTCATTCGAACTTAGTCAAGCCTTGAAATCAAATCAAACAACATCGAAACCACGAATCTCACCAAATCCAAACTTTATAAACTTTGAAATTCAAACTTCCACATCTGATGCCGAAACCTATCAAATCATGTCCGATTGACCTCAAATTTTGCACACAAGTCATATTCGACATTACGGACCTGCTACAACTTCCGAAATTTCATTCTGACCCCGATATCAAAATTTCCACTTCCTGTCGGATTTCTCGAAAACCTTCAAATTTCTATCTTTAGCCAAATGACTTCAAAATGACCTCCGGACATCCGAATTCACTTCCGACCGCACACCCAACTCCAGTTCCACCATACGAAGTTATTCCCAGACTCGGAATACCAAAAGGACATCAATAACTCTGAAATGCACTTCAAGCCCAAATTTATGAAATTCTTCTAAAATGTTAACTTCCACAATATGCACCGAAATGCTCCCGGGTTATCCAAAACCCGATCCGGACATACTCCCAAGTCCGAAATTATCATACGAACCCGCAGGAACCTTCAAATCCTGATTCGGAGGTCGTTTACTCAAAATTCCAATCTTAGTTGATTCTACCAACTTAAGGCTTCTGAAATGAGAATTTTTTTTCCAAATCAACTCTAAACTTCTCGAAATTCAATTCCGACCACGCCTACAAGTCATAATACCTGAAATGGAGTTGCTCACGACTTCAAACCGCAGAACGACACGCTAGAGCTCAAAACGACCGGTCGGGTCGTTACAATCCTCAAGTCCACATAGTTTACAACAGCCCAGAAATCATATCTTCATTTACATAAAGTAGCTAGAAACCAGTTGATACAACCAGTAGGTAAAAATGCAATAGTTGAGCAATTAGAAAAGAACCAGGACCCTAGTGCGTCAGAGTTCTCAAGGGCTTCAAGAACCCAGGCCAGTGCTCACACTAGGGAGGTTAACGGAGGACATTGAAGGAATGACTAAGGACCAGATCCTAGTATGTCAGAGTTCATAAGGGTCTTAATTGGACCCCCGAGCAGTGCTCACACTAGGGAGGTCAAATAATAGAACTCAAATAGCCTTGGCTTTCAGCCGGCTAAGAATGAGAACTCAAAAGAGCCCAGGTAACAAGTGAAAGAGAGTGGACCCAAGGTTGAGAGAAAGGAATTGAGGGATACTTATAATTTAAACAGGCATGATCAAATTTATCATATAGAGTAAATAATTGAACAGGTCACAGGACAAACTTAGCAGGTTCAACACTTAGCATAGGCAGTAACATATTGAAAGAGTTAAGGAAAGAACAAGTTTGCAAGAGTGACAAAGATTATCATGCACATATGCACAATACTGAACAAGTTGAAAAATGGTTGGAAATTATGCTAAGTATACATCCTAGTATCATTATCAAGAAACAAGACAACATTTAGACATGATGGGGAACACGCATTATGATGAGCCACGTAATCACAGAAGGAACAAGGCATCAAGTGGGTCAAAGACATACTAAGGGACATGTTAGAAGAGAGTCAATAGAAAAGGTCTCAACACAAATTAGAACACATAACATATGCAAGACTATTACTACAGAGATTCAAAATAGAGTGGAAAGTAAACTCATGTCAAATAGTAGATACAGGTATTCAGGCATCGACACAGGAGAGTAATTAACTAAAGAAGGTCCAGTTGTATCAAAGATTCATCCTGATATCATAAAACAACAATTCAAACATGGTAGGGGAAACAGGTTGAGATAATTGTTCTAAATCACAAGCAAACACTAAAGGGGTGTGGAATCGAGTGAGCATGCTAAGTGACACAATAACAGAGAGACAAGTTATAATTAATAACGAAAGTCTTAACACATGTTACTACAAATGTGAGGCATTCATTACAGAGATTTAGGACAAGGCAAGTAAGCACATTCATGAACATTCAGGCGTCAATACACTAGCTAAAAGAGCTTAGGAAGGTTCAGATTACCCAAGTTAGGCATAGATAATCTCAGAACTAGCAGCACTAGGAGTAGTTAAATTCTAAGGAGACCTAAAACACGTATAAATTTATCTGGGTGATGCTTAAAAGTAACCCAAAAACAGACTAAGCAATGGATTTCAGAAGTAAGAACACATACAAATCAGAGACACATAAAGATGGAATTGCAAAAGTCAAGTAACTTACCAGTTAAAGAAAATACAAGCAAGAACAAAAGTCCACAGTATTCTGAACATCAACGAGAAGCAAGAACATAGAATTTAGTGGCCTTGGCTTTCAGCCGGCCAAAAACCAAAGTATAGAATGAGATAATGAAGAATGACTAAGTAAAGCTTCAATTTTTTTAGTGAGATTCTAGCGAAGAACAAAGTATGTCCTAAAAAGGGAATGGGGGAGTGGTTTATATAGTGTAGAAATCGAACAAGTAAACATGGAAAATAAATTATTTAGACACAAATAAGGAAACATATTCTAGAATCAATTAGAATCAGTTTTTAGGGCATAAAACAAAGGAGTTCAATAAATCAATAGGGAATCGCGCAAATAATACCATAAATAAAGGAATACATAAGATTAAACAACGACTAAGGAAAATATCATACCAAAAATCATTTAGAGTCAGATTTAAGGCAACATAAAGTAGAAAATAGGGAAACATGTCATATTAAACAGTAATAAGGAAAAGGAGTAGTCAAACACAAAAAAGGAAAAGTATCAATCAAGAATCGGTAAGGAACAAAGGGAAATTCAAACCCTAGTTGGCAAAAATCGAAGATTGGCCGGAAATCTCACCTAATCGGACCCATACAGCCATGGTCGTGAAGTATATGGACTAGATATATGTCCAGATTCAAGCGGTCAAAAGGGGAATGGTCGGAATCTGAGAGATAGTACATGCCATGTTTAGGCAAGTACTAGGAGATACTATAGATTTGTAGGAAATAGCGATGTAACACACAAAAGGTAAGAGAATCATAGAAAAAATCCATGATTGAGACGGATTTGAAGAGGTTTGAGAAAGGCGGCTAGGGTTTTTGTGAGAGGGACGGGTGTTTGAAGGCGGCGGCTAAAGAGAGAATGGGGTTAGGGTTTGGGTGAGGGGATATAATGAGAATAGGGAGGGGTGTTGTGAGCCGTTGATCACTTTTGATCAACGGCTGGGATTTGAGAAGAGTTGGGTCGGGTTTTGGACTGCGTTGGGAATAAAAGGGGAGCTCGGATTGGACCATGGATTTAGGGCTTGTCTGGTCTGAAATTAATCCCAATTTTGGCCCAGGTTTTTAAAATAGGAGATTAAGAATAAAATAATTAAATAAATTGTAAAAAGGCTATTTATGGAAAGTAATATTTTAAAACAATAGTAGAAGATTATAAAAAAATAAAATGTTGTTTTATCCTTGAATAAAAATGACAAATACAGTTAAGTTGTAAGATACAGGCTATTATTGCAAGTTTGTGCAAATGGCCTAAAAATACTAATTGATTATATAACAAATAAAAATAAAAATATATGAAACATGTATTATAAATAAAAATAATAATTTTAGGTGATTAAGGCATCACAAAGTAATTGAAGAAGTAATTAATAAACATTCAAGTAATTTAAATACAAGAAAAATCAATTTTAAGGCTTTAAAAATTATGAAAAATACTTGTATATGCTTATAAGCTAAATGATGATGTATATGTACTATTTTGAGAGTATATATATAATATGAGGGAAAAATTGGGTATCAACGGCGGCATGCAGTCTGATCCCATAAAATGTAATCCATATATCGTTGTGGCATGCAGCCCGATCCCATAAAATATAATCATATATATCGTTGTAGCATGCAGCCCGATCCCATAAAATGTAATCAATATAACATGTTGCGGTGTGCAACCCGATCCCAAATATCACTCTCACTCAGGCCCTCGGCCTCACTCAGTCATCAATCTCTCCAGTCTCACTCACGGGCTCACAATGTCATGAAACTAGCTCGACATCAATGATATGATGTATCAATAAATAATAGTTGAGACTGAGATATGACATGAATGCATGGGTATGACTGAGTATGAAATATCAATGAAATCAGTGAGATAACAGTAAGAAACGACCACAATGGGTCCAAACAGTATCGACATGATGCCCAAACATGATATCTAGCATGATTGAAAACTTAACTACTTTATCACATGGAGGAAACATGTATTACGGGGTTTCATACCCTCAACACTAAGTTTAGAAGAGTTACATACCTCGAACCAGCCAATTCCAATACCGAGCAAGTCAAGCGATGCTCCAAAAATGCCATCCCGCGCGTATCGACCTCTGAATGGCTCGAAAATAGCCAAAAGCAACTCAAATATATCAATTAACGCCAAAGGAAACAAACCCAATTGATAAAAATCGAATCTTTAATCAAAAGCCCAGAAGCGATCAAAAAATCAAACTCGGGCCCGTACCTCGAAACCCGATGAAACTCACAAAATACGAAAACTCATTAAATTACGAGTCCAACCATACTAATTTTATCCAATTCCGACTCCGAATCAATGTTTAAAACTCAATTATTCACTTTAGAAAAGTTTTTGATAAAAACCTCTAATTCTCCAATTAAAATATGGATTAATTAAAAAGTGAACTTCTGTGATCGTATTAAAATACAAAAAGTTGTAGTTTTATATGAACCTCATGAAAATACGAGAATAACGCCGTAAAAATCACCTCAATGGGAGCTCTAGAACTCAAGAGATGCTCAAAATACCAAACGAATGTAGTCTGATTTTTTTTATAAACAGGGATTTTCACTTTTGCGATAAAAACTCCGCACCTGCGCTTTTCCAGATGTCATTTCTGCTTTTGCGGATCATTTTTTGCACCTGTGGGGTCGCCGATGCGGACCCAATTTCGCATCTGCGAAGCACCAGCACCAGCTCTCTTCTCTGACACTAAAATGAGCATAACTCCCTCATACGATGTCCAAGTTCGACGATTCATTTTTCTATGGATCTGTAATTATTATACAGATATAATGCTTCAATCAAAACAGAAATTAGAGCTCATTTGCTTAATATGGTACCATTTATGATTGAAGAAACAACGTTGAAACTTAAAAAACGAGCGCAACACAACCCAAACCTATCTGAAACTCACCCGAGCCCCTCGGGACCCCGTTCAAATATACCAACAAGTCCCATAATATAACACGGACTTAATAGAAGTCTCAAAACACACATAACAATATCAAAATGACGAATCGCACCTCAAATCATACTTAATTGAATTTTGAACTTTTAATTCCATAACTCGTGCCGAAACATATCAAATCATCCCGGAATGAATCCAAATTTTGCACATAAGTCCCAAATGACATGATGAAACTATTTCAATTCCCGAAACCACAATCCGAATCCGAATTCGATATCCTCAAAGTCAACTTCCGGTCAAACTTATGAACTTTCAAAACCTTCAAATTTCCAATTTTTGCCAACTTGTGCCGAAACCTTCTAGAAACATCCAAATGCAAATTCGGGCATAAGCCCATACGCTCAAGTGAAAAATCACTATTCGAACCTAACGGAACCATCAAAACTCCTTTCAGGGTTCAAATTCACAAAAAGTCAAACTTGATCAACTCTCCCAATTTAAAGCTTTAACAGTAAAATCCATTCTTCCAAAGCGATTTTGAATAACCTGAAAATCAAAATCGACGATTCACATAAGTCATAATACATCACACGGAGCTACTCATAACCGTAAACTACCGAGCGAAGTACAAATGCTCAAAACGACCGGTTGGGTCGTTACACTTTATATTAACCGGTACACGAGGTTGTTGCTACTGCTTATGTTTGGAGGGGTATTTCTCCCAAACACTTCAGGAAACCATCTACGAAAAATAACCATGTATACATCCGGAGATGACTCTTCTACCATGATCACACGATACTCTTTTACGTTGTACATTTGCACCGCCCTACTTAGGCGCACTTTATCAGGAAAAAACATGCCCTTTGACAGCACTGTTGCTCTAGATTCATCCCACATTGTTGTCCGAATTTCTTCAATATCCCTTGTGAAGGAATCCACATCCTGTATACTTGGAAAATGATCAAGGTAGAGAATCTCCCTTGAATGAAACGGCACGTGGGACTCATACACTCTTGGTCTAATGGGAGGTGGAGCATGCTCCCTCGTCAAATCAGGTTCAGCATTCTCTTCCTCTTCATCAGGGAAAGGTGTGTCATCTCCAGACTCATCGGCATTGTTGTCATAATCACTGTTCTCTTCCTGACTCTGCGCATCTGCCAAATCTCGATTAAATATGTCATTTTCGGGCAATTGAATAAGGGAAAGACCTTCAAGTTGCTTGTTTTTACTACACAACCAACAAAATAATGAGTTATTCAAATTGATCCAAGCTTTACATATAGCTTTATCACTTCACTTACAAATTATAATATGTTGACATCCCATAATGGACATTATCATGTTGGTGATGACTCCCGGATGGATCACCATGATCCAACACACAAAAATAAACATCGCAACACAAAAGTAAATTGAAGTTTATCACTCGTCTTGTGGATGATGTAAAATAGGAGATAAATTATTTCCTCGCTCCTCATTCGCCCGTGGAGATAAGTTTAGATCAGGCCAAACTCTTTCAGCCGGAACCTGTTCGACTAAAACTGCTCCAAAATAACCACCCGATGACTGAGGGATATCTCTACTTTGCGGAACCTCGTTATTGCGAACGTCTTCAGCCATGACGTACATTTCCAATAATTTTATCACAAGAAATTCCCGGTATTCATCCGGAGTCCTCAAAAAATCTCTTAGAGTTTCATCGTCTTCGATGTTAAACTCAGCATAACAATCAACCCCTTGCGGAGTGACAGAATATGGATATCTTCCGGTTACTTTAATATTCACCGAACGTTTGCTCAATACTCATTTTTTTTACATAACAACGATACCAATGTATCGTACTCCATTGTAAGTGACAACTTAATATGACACTGTTGAGATAAACTATAGCTTACTGGCACCACCACAACCCCACCCCCCCCCCCCCACCAAATTATAATGAAACGTTAATTCTTCGCTCTTCAGACATTATGACAAAATACAAACGGCTGTTAAGGTATAGCGCTCTTTAAAAGGGCGTTATATATATATTTTTGTCCCCAATTATTTTTTTCACACATTTTAATTCTTTGAGTCCAAAAGAACCACATTTTAGATCCCGACTCGTAAATTCATAGTATATCATATCAACATTTCATTCTTATTATGCTTTATTTACTACTACAATATTGTCGGTCAGAGAAGTATAATGTATAAGTGTATGGGGTGCTCGGTGTTGGCGGCACTATTATGGCTCGTTTGATATGAGGGATAAGGAATAATTAATTTCGGAACTAAATTTAAGATGAGTTTATCCTATGTTTGGTTGGTAGAAAATTGCGGTATAATTAATTTCGGAATTAGTTATCCCGGGATTGTAATTTTTTTTTTATCCCCATAAAAAGATGAAATAACTAATCCCGGAATAATTAATCCTGAGATAACTTCTTTCCAAAACGACCCCTTAGAGCTTAAAATACTACTTCCAATGCTTTTCAATGTGCTTTAATTTGGGTTGAACCTTTCTAACTAATGAATGAAATGAACTTATATTTTCTTTTAAAACCTGTTTTTAGTTCTTTTGAATGGGTTTGATTTGTGAATACGAGAAGGTAAAGGAGATAAGGTAAAGGGAGAACTGGAGAGGCTCATTGGTTTGAATTAGTAATTCTTCGTGCGACTTTACAAAAAATACTTAATCAAGAAGAATGTAAAATAGAGTAAATACCCGTAGTGATTATTATATTGATTTCATCCCTCTTTAGAAAAAAAAAGGTTAAAACTTTACCTGTAGATTTAAAACTTCAATCTTTTAATTCAAATTCTTTTATATTACATGCTAGTTCGTTCCTTTGCTGCTTTTCAACCAGGTCATATTTGACTGGACATAAAACATGAGCTGGTTAAATGTGTTCAATGAATTAAATATGTTTATTATTTTAAGAAAAAGGCTTTGGTGACATGGCTTATCAACTAGGAGAGAAAGAGGCTCTTGAGGTATTTAGTGTATATTGAGGAAAATAGTGATAATTGAATGATTTTATTGTCCTAAAAAAAATAAAAGTGATTTTTATAAGCAATTTCTAAAACTTGGGTGAACAGGGAATTAACTCTAAAATCAAGATATGTCAAAAGTATATAATTTCGAATAGGTAAGATCATCAGACAACTAAAAGTAAGATTATGACAGATGGAGTTCTGATTGAAAAGTTGATTCAGTAATATAATGAAATGAATCTACGAACCATCACGAAATGAAAATATGAGTGTTTCATTCAATTAACAATATTTCTGAATCCTATAGGAGAGAACACGTGCCCAGTGGATGAGATTTCACGTGGAAGGGGAATTTGGTATATAGTAATCAATCAAATGGTGCATGTGATCTGCTTGTAATATTTATTAAGGTCTTTAACCACTAACCAGAACACAAAATTATTTAAAGAGCACAAATAAAAATGAATTCTTTTTTGCCAGCTAAATCAGATTGGTCATGACTCCATTGGATGATGCATACTTCTCTCTCTCTCTTTTCAAAAAAGAAAAAACAAAGAATATTCTATAGAAAGAAAATAAAAGAATGAGCTATCAGCTGATATAATCATTCGTTTGCTTGATTATTTGGTCATCAATTATAGGGATTCTATTGCAAATAATTCTTGATGTATTATTGTTGTGTGTTACTTATTCCTGATGTATCATTGTTATGACTTATTAGGTTGTATGGGTACTAGGTACATATTATCAATCATAAACTAATTAATTGTATTACTTATTCTAAAATGGTTTACCTATTATACTAGTCGAGATGCAGTTGGAATATCATGCATTATAGGAGCTTTTGCTAATAATTCCTGATATATATTTTTGTTCTGTGGCTATATGCGTAGAGAAATCAACCATCAACCAGATCATTAATCGACTTATTATTTAGAGCATATTGGATATCCAAAAGTAATTAAGTCATAGCTCATTAATATAATTTGATACTGTAGTATAAAAGAACACGTCAGAAGAAACATAAAAAGAAAAAAAGGAGGCAGCATAGAATGATTGGCCGTTAGCTAATCTAGCGTTTGTGACACAGGATCGAAATTTTGTAAAACAACTTTTGTGGCTAACATAGCCTTCGTTTCCATGCAGGGGCGGGATTAGAGATTAGCTTACGACGAGTTCCGTAAATCTCGGCAGTTTCAGTGTAAAATAAGATTAGAATCCGAACACATAAGCTTTAAAATTTAAACATGACTTTATGATACAATTATACCCTCTCGAAATAAATTTCTTGCTTTATCATTTTCTTTTTTTACGCATGCTAAATAGATGAGTGTGCAATAGTTCAATATGACATGTAGATTTGGTAGGACGTGTGTAATAAAAGTGCGAAAGTCAAACTCAAAAATTTGGAGGCATTGTCAAAGACATAAAGTCCACGGTGCTCATAGGAGGCTTCAATACTTTCGACCACAAGAGATGGTCATACTTATTTTTACGCCATTAGTATAGTTTATGGATTATATAATATGTTATTATTTTACTTTTTATGTTATCATATGAGATTTTCGTTTAACCTTAAAATCGGATAACAATTAAACTTATAAGTGGTTCTAAGGACACGTGATTTCACCTAGTACCAATTGATAAATACGAAGATTAATGATAGAAATTAACAGTAAAATAAAGCAAACTAATATTTAAATGCAATTCAGTCCTCGAGCTAGATTACCCTCGAACCGGCTGAGAATAGAGAATAGAGTTATGAAATATAAAATAAACTGATGAACAAAAGAGTATAAGAGAGAAAGAATACAATATTGCTTTGATGTGCGAGAGTAAGAAGATCACAAATGATAAGAATCTCCCTAGAGGAATTCCACTTATGGTACAATTTTAATTACAGAAGAAAATCTCATGATTAGCTAAATAACCGTTCTTGATTTGATCTGTTCCGAGATTTCCTCCATGATCCTCGACCAGTCGCGGATATTTAGGCTTTCCGTTATTATGTCATCTTTGGTTTTTCTCGATGTCTATCCTGTTTGATCTCGATCATCACTTGTTTCAATCTCGACTGGTACTTCGAGTCCCGAGCTCGGTACCTTATCCTCATGTCTCGGTCTGCTATAATACGGGGCCGATCCTCGATCCTTCACCCTGGTCTCGACTAATGAACGAAATCGGGTGGGTCCGATTGTGACCATATGCAGATAGTCTCTTCGTTTTTTGGAGTGTAATGACAAGAAACGAATTGAGTCTTCGATTTTTACCATGGTTTGTCATGACGTCATCACCGTGACGTAAGCGACAGAAGTGACTAAAACGTCCTGTCGGTACAAATTCCCAAGTTTTTAATGTGTGTCAATCGACGATCGGCCGATATCAACTTTGAACCGTCGCTGTGAAACCCATAAATAGGCCTCTTTTCCATTTTCAAACTTTACTTTCAATCTATTCTGCTCTAATCTTCAAATCTCTTTGCATCCTTCAAGTTTTTCATCTGCAAATCTTCAAGTTTCATAGTTAATCTCTTCTTAAAACACCAAATATTATCATCTTCATCCTTCTTTAACCCCCACAAACCAAATGGTGAAGACGTCAAAGACTGTGCCACAAAAAGAAACCGTTTCATCATCTCGGCTGGCCGGCGAGAAAACACTGGTGGAGCCACGCCCTAAGGAGTCTGTTCCCGAGGGGTGCGTCATCTGTTCTGATTTTAAGATCGAGAAAACCTCTTCGCTCTCCGGTCGATGCGAGCCGGTATCGAGATACATATGCTCTATATCTGAGAACTTCTTCAAGCAAGTGAAGAAAGATTGTAACTGGAAAGGCAAAGAAGTGGTGATACCGGCCCCCAAGAAGACATCACTACCCACGTAGAAGGGTTTTTTAATGTTTACACTTACCTTTTCACGCTGGGTCCCTTGATCAAGTTATTGTGGATTTCTGCCGAAAATACCAAGTAACCCTAGGAAAAATCCACCCCTCCTTTTGGAGGATTGTAATACTGCTCCGAGTTTTTGTGAGCAAGATCAACGGGCTCCCTTTAACCCTCAATCACCTTATAAGGCTGTAAAGCCCCCGACTCTACCGAGGTGGGCTAATAAAGCTTCAGCGCCGGGCTACTAAGGCACTTATTTTGAGCCTAGATGAGGACAAATATTGAGGATGGATGGGTCAGTTGAGTAAGGACCTCGGACCTGATTCTGACCGAGAGCATGCCGTTTACCGAGAAGTGGAATATGAAATGTAAGTACGATTCCATTATTAGCTTCTGCTTGTCATTTTTGCTTCTTCATTTCTTCTTATCGGCATTTTTTCTTGGTGTAGCTAATGCTTGGATGCCCGGTGTTGTCCCTCACCTCGAGAGCTGGGTCAGGAACCTGGCCTCGACCTCTACATATGATGAGCGCGCATGGCGTGATCAGTCAAAGGGACGGTGGGAGGCCAAAAACCATGGTAAGTCTCGTTCTCGTACTTAATTATCTACTAAGATGCTTTCTCCGAGCTTACTCAGTTTCCCCCTTTTTTACAGGACTTGGGAAATACACGACCATGAGGCCCTTGTCCGACGACGAAGAAACTTCACTCCCAGTCCCGAAGCTGGTGAAGGAGAAAAAGAGGAAAAGTACCTCGACCTCCGAGGATCCAGTCTAAGAAGAGAGTGGCTCGTAATCAAGCACAAAACGTCATTCCTCTGTCTGTGGAGTCAGCCCAACTCCTAAGGGGAGAAGAAGAAGAAGAATAAGAAGAAGAAGAAGAAGAAGAAGAAGAAGAAGAAGAAGAAAAGGAGGATGATTCCGATCTAGTGGCTCAAGTATGAGCTAAAGTCGAGGGTCAAAATACCACCAAATTGGTCGAAGATGAAAGTACTCTGCCTCAATCTGACCGGGTCCGAGAGGGGATTCAATCGGAATCCTTGAGCCAACTGGAGCCTAAGGTTCCTCACCTCGGGGTGAGAAGGTGGCTGAAAAACCTATGGAGCCCGGTCCCGAGGCTCCTTGTGATGAAGAGGATGCCCCAAGAGACCCACTTGGGGCAATATAAATCGGAGACTCCACATCACTTCCTTCATTTTTTGAGGGAATGATTCGGGAGGCTCGGGCAATGAAGACTTCTTATGCAGAAGGAGCCCAAGGAGGGGAGGATCCCTTTCGTGGTTATTTTGCTGGGGTCAAGGATGTCGTTGTCCTGAGTTACTTGGATATACCGAGGAAGGATTCGGGTGGAACTTCCTTGAGTTTCAGACTGACCAGTCAGCAACTGGCCCCTAACGTCAGCCCCGGGTGCAAACGAACAATCGCCATCCCGATACCGAAGGCACATGAGTTCTTACCGCCCTCATAGGGTTGGCTAGTTATTTTTGGGATCTGGTCACAGAGGAAGACCAGGCTCTGATGGACGAGGTGGGAGCATCGTGTCTCTTTAATGAGGCTCAGCAGGCTTTGAATCGGGTAAGTCCCAACTTCCTTTGTCAATACCAGTTTCTATACTTGTGTCTTTTCTTTCCTTGTCTAATTCCTTTTCTTTTATTTTTTTAGGACTCGGTGCTTCATCATGAAGTCTTTATTAGGTCTCGAGGGGAACTGAGCCGATACGAGGACGATATTAAAGGGCTCACTGAGGAGAAAAACGCCCTTAAACTTCTTAGTGACCAGAAAGAAGAAGAAGCTAAGAGCCTCCAAGCTAAACTAGCCGCGACTCAGAAAGAACAAAACGACCTGACCGAGCAGGTAAAAATAATCTTAGAAGATCATGGCATCGGTTCGGGAATGATGGATAACAATTCTATCTCACGGGTCCAGCAGAAGCTCCAGATAATCGGGAAACTTCGACAATAGGTGGATGCGGTAAAGGCGGAGACCATGCCATGGAGGCAAAACATGGGTCGTCTTGCTTCAGAGAAGGAGGTTGATCGAGCTCAGTTATCCTCGGCCGAAAGCCAGCTCCAGCATGAAATAGAAGAACTTGACACAAGCCAAAAAAATTGAGGAGGTCCAGGCTCGGTTGGCCACAGAACTTGCAGTGGCCAAATCTAAGGCTAAGACGGCCAAGGCCGATGCTGAGGCAATCGTGGCCGTCTACCGGTCCGACGCTGAAGCCGCTCAAGCTCGAACAAAAGAAGTTGTCGATGTTGCTCAAGTTCGAGCATATTGGGTTGCCAAGTATGCTAAGTGCCAGTCTCGAAGGCAAACTTCGAGGAGATCCATGCTCGTGGCTTCAATCTCACTGCCGAGATAAAAAATGCTAAAGAGCTTGAAACCGACGCCAAGACATTGGCCTCTTTCGATGATGATGACTCCGGGAGCATGAGCGGGTCCAAGAGTGGAGGGGACCTCGATGGTGAAGATGCCGCTCCTGGAGATGATTAGGCACTTAGGATTTTTTCCTTTGAATTTTTGTATAGAACCCTTATCGGGCCATGTTGCCCTTGTAAATAAATTTTGACATATATATAAAGATCTTTTTCCCTTTCTGTCTTGTCTTTACTTCATTTCTGCCTTATGAAATTTTTGTTTCATTTATGCCTTATGAAATTGTATCCGCAAGTTCGAGGCTTAGGTGATTTTAACCGAAACTGAACTAGTATCGAGTGAGTGCTTGCTCGAACTCGAAGTAGGGTAACCCTTAGATTCTAATTGAGTGAGGATGATCTCTCGAACTCAAAACAAAAGATGGCCCTTAGGCTTTTGTATTAGGCCGATGTGGCCTTTGTAAAAAGAATGACATTTTCCCCTTTCGGCTTGAAAGGTTATTGTTAGTAATATAAAATTTGTTATGCCTTAGCATGAAATAAGAAATTGCTCGGGAGTTCGAAAAAATTTGTGCCTATTAGAGTTCTCGAGGCTTGATATTATCAAAACCCTTTGTAATATTTTGTAATGCCTTAGCACGAAATAATGAATTGTTCGAGAGTTCGAACAATTTTGTACCCATTAGGGTTTTTGAGGCTTGATATTATCGAAGACTTTTTTGTAATTTTTTCGAGGGTAGTCATTTTAACCGGTTTATGAAAATATTCAAAGGCTTGCTTTATTACGGAATTCGGATGTCTCTGAACCATGTCAATTCAGTCGTAGCCTTTTTCGTTTGGGATTTTCCTCTTGGGCTTATTTTCCCGTTTCACTTCAAGCTCGCCCGAAGTATCAGTCTCCGAGTGGGGTGGTCGTGGCCTGTTAAAATCGAGGGTTGCCTTTAAGGTCTTATAATCTCGAAGTCTTGATAATTCGATCTCATTTATTTTTCATACGGCAATCCGCGAGTGTGGGATTGGTTGTTCGAACTTCAGTTATCGTCGGCCCTTAAGCATGTTCTCATAATAGTTCGAGAGTACGAAATTGTAAAGTAAAATTTTTCTAAGGCATGAGATATTTGGCAAGGAAAAAAAACTTTCTCTTAATAGATGATTATGCATGCGTACATGTTTGATGTCAGGGCTAGAGCAACCTATACGGGCACGATTCGTTCGACCGTTTGGCCCTTACAAAATTTACCTATCGAGACCCTGCTGTCACGAAGTAATTTTCTTGCAACAAAAGAAAAGTTGACATCCGAGGGTGATGCCCCCCAGTATTCGAGGTTGATTGTAAAGAAGCCTAGGATACTATTGAATTGCTCTAATTTAGCACGAACAATGGTTGCCTCGTTAAAAACCTCGCCGGAAAAACCCAATTGGGACAAAAACGGGTTTAAGGGAAAAAGATTGCAACGTGTGCTTTCAGTCCTGAAGACTTCGTATTGAAGAATCAATCGTCATCCTCGATCGAACACCTGCTATTGGTTAGTTTAGAATATAAATGAAAATGGAAAGGTCGTACCTCACCAATAGTATCGTTTTAGGAGCGATATGTTCCAATTGTTCGGTAATTTCTCGTCGTTCATCATACCGAATTTGTAATATCCCTTTCCGATGATGTCGAGGACCTGATATGGTCCCTCCCAATTTGGACCCAGTTTTCCTTCATTCAAATTTCGAGTGTTGAGGGTGACTTTTCTTCGCAGCAAGCCCCTAATTTTAAAGTGTCGAAAATTGGGTCTTTGATTGTAGTACCTTTCGATCCGCAATTTTTGTGCGTACAATTGAATAAGGGCGGCCTCACTTCTTTCACGCAACAATTCTAGGCTTGTATTCATGGCCTCGTGATTCGATTCTTCTATTGCATATCGACTGGGATAAGATCTTCGAAACTATAGACTAATGAGAACGGTGTTTCCCCCGCTGGATTTCGACGTAGTGCGGTATGCCCAAAGAACCTCGGGCAATGTATCTCTCCATTTCCCCTTAGCGTCGGTCAATCTCTTCTTAAGATTTTGAATAATGGTCTTGTTGGTCGATTTAGCTTGTCTGTTCCCATTGGGATGATATGGTGTTGATAGAATCCTTTTAATGTTGTGATCCTCGAGAAACATAGTCACTTTGTTGCCGATGAACCACTTTCCATTATCGCACACAATCTCGGCAGGCATCCCGAATCGACATATAATGTTGTCCCAAATGAAGACTATAACTTCTTTTTCTCTGACTTTCTCAAAACCCTGTGCTTTAATCCACTTAGAAAAATAATCAGTCATAAATAAAATAAACTGAGCTTTACCTGGGGTCGATGGGAGAGGGCTGACAATGTCCATTTCCCATTTCATGAACGGCCATGAGGACAGGACCGAGTGGAGTTGCTCCCCTGGCTGGTGAATCATTGGAGCATACCTTTGACATTGTCGCACTTTTGAACGAACTCTTTTGTTTCCTTTTCCATATCGTCCCAGTAGTACCCTGCTCTGATAACCTTGTGAACCAATGACTCGGCACCGTAATGATTCCCACAAGTGCCTTCATGAATCTCCTGTAGGACATAGTCGGTATCAATTGGTCCCAAAAATATCACCAATGGTCCATCGAACATCCTTCTAAATAGCGTTCCATCCTCGGCCAAAGTGAAATGTTCTGCCTTAGTGCGTAGAGCTTTCGTCTCCTTTGGATCTGATGGGAGCTTCCCAGTCTTTAGATATTCGATGTACTTGTTTCTCCAATCCCAGTTCAGACTTGTAGAGTTTATTTCGGTATGGCCTTCTTCAAACACTGATCTCGAGAGTTGTACAAAATTCCCCGAGTTAAGTTCTTCATCTTCGATCGATGACCCCAAGTTTACAAGGGCATCGGCTCAATGTTCTATTCTCGAGGTACATGTTGTAAGGTCCACTCCTTAAATCGATGTAGAGTAACCTGTAGCTTATCCAAGTACTCTGCATTCGATCTTCTCTATCTTCGAAAGTTCTGTTCACTTGGTTTACCACAAGTAGGGAATCACATTTGGCCTCGATGACCTCTGCTCCCAAACTTTTAGTCAGCTCTAGACCTGCAATCATGCCCTCATACTCGGCCTCATCGTTAGTTAATTTCGAAGTTCTGGTAGATTGTCTAATTATATTACCCGTGGTGGCTTCAAAATGATGCTCAGCCCAGACCCTTTCACGTTCGAAGTGTCGTCTGTGAAGAGGGTCCACACCCCCGATGATGTACCCGATTTTAATAATAGTTCTTTTTCGACCTCGGGTACGAAGGCTGGCGTGAAGTCAGCCACGAAGTCTGCCAAGATTTGAGACTTGATTGCCATTTGGGGTTGATACTCCATATCGTACTCTCTGATATCGACGGCCCATTTGTCCAATCGACCCGAGAGTTCAGGTTTGTGCAAAATATTGCAAAGGGGATAGGTAGTTACAACACAAATTGGGTGACATTGGAAATATGGTTTTAATTTCCTAGAGGCGCTTATTAAGGCAAGCACTAATTTTTTAAGTGTGGGTATCTGGTCTCGGCCTCATCTAAGGTCCAACTAACATAGTAAACAGGGAATTGCGTACCTTTCTCTTCTCGAACTAGGACCCTACTTACAGCTATTTCCAAGACTGCTAAGTATAAGTAGAATTGCTCGTCCGCTTTCGGGGTGTGAAGTAGTGGTGGGCTTGACAGGTATCATTTTAGTTCTTCTAAGGCTTGTTGGCATTCCGGGGTCCATGCAAAATTACTCTTCTTCTTAAGCAGTGAGAACAACCGGTGACTCTTATCTGAGGACCTAGAGATGAATCGCCCTAGGGCGGTTATGTGCCCCATTAACCTTGTACGACCTTGACATTATCCACGACCGTGATATCTTTGATGTCTTTGATTTTATTGAGGTTGATATCGATCCCCTG
Organism: Nicotiana knightiana; assembly: GCA_005239525.1. NCBI lineage: Eukaryota > Viridiplantae > Streptophyta > Magnoliopsida > Solanales > Solanaceae > Nicotiana > Nicotiana knightiana. The sequence continues at coordinate 93,690 of ML405248.1, read as the reverse complement.
ATTTGATACCATGAAGCCGAGGAACTTGCCCGAGCCGACCCCGAACGCACACTTCTCCGGGTTGAATTTCATGTTGTACTTTCTTAGTATGTCGAAGGTCTCCTGCAAATGTTTCAAATGGTCTTCTGCTCGTAGGGACTTAACTAACATGTCATCAATATAAACTTCCATTGATTTTCCTATTTGCTCTTCAAACATTCGATTTACTAGGCGTTGATAAGTTGCACTAGCACTTTTTTAGTCCGAACGGCATTACGTTATAACAGTAGGTGCCGTATTTAGTGATAAACGAAGTCTTTTCCTTATCCTCCAGGTTCATCTGTATTTGATTGTACCCGGAGTAGGCATCGGGAAAACTGAGAATCTTGTTGCCGTCCGTGGCATCGATCATGCGATCGATATTCGCCAAAGGAAAAGAATCCTTAGGGCAGGCCTTGTTCAAGTCCTTATAGTCTACGTACATACTAAGTTTATTTCCCTTCTTAGGGATTACCACTACGTTTGCTAACCATTCGGGATACTTTACTTCCCGACAGGACCCTATTTTGAGAAGTTTGGTTACCTCATCCTTGATGAATGCATACTTAACCTCGGACTGGGGCCTTCTTTTTTGCTTTACTAGACGGAACTTCGGGTCCAGGCTTAGCCGATGGGTAGTGATTTCTGGTAGGATCCATGTCATATCGAGATGGGACCAGGCAAAGCAATTCATGTTAGCTTTAAGAAAATAAATAAGTTTGTTCCTGAGCTGGGGGGTTAACCCTGTGCCCAGGTATACATTTCGTTTGGGCTGGTGGTCGATCAGCGTGACTTGTTCCAGCTCTTAGACCGTTGACTTGGTGGCGTCAGAGTCATCGGGAATTATGAAGGATCGAGAGATCCAGTAGTCGTCATCCTCGTTGATCCCTTGCTCCTGCAATGGGGTCCAGACTGGCAAGATAATTACACCTTTGGTAGTTTCACTCACCATATGAAGCCGTTAAGAGCCCGAGCTGCGGGCACAATTTGATCACGTAGGTCGAGCTGCTCCACGACCCTCGATCGAATAGTGTTGGCCGAGCTTCCTGGGTCAATTAAAATACGTTTAACTTGAATTTTATTCATCAGAACAAATATTACCAGTGCTTTGTTGTGGGGTTGTGAGATCCCCTATGCATCCTCGTCATTGAAAGACAAGGTCCCTTCTGGAACATAGTCTTGAGTTTGCTTTTCCCTGGTGATCGACACCTTGGTGAGCTTGAATACGGGTCCCTGTAGAATATCAATCCCACCGATGATCATGTGAATCACGTGATGTGGTTCTTCCTGTTTTTTCTTCCTGTTTGCCTCCTTGTCTCTGAAGTGGTTCTTAGCTTGGTCGCTCAATAATTCTCGAAGGTGGACCTCGTTGAACAAACAGGCTACCTCCCCCCTTATCTGTCTGCAGTCCTCCGTTTTGTGACCATGAGTACCATGGTATTTTCATATTTGATTTGGGTTACTCTGGGCCAGATCGGTCTGTAGGGGTCGAGGACATCTGGTATCTTTGATCCACCCAATGGCCGATACAATAGTCGATGCATCAATGCTGAAGTTGTATTCTGATAGTCGTGGTGCTTCTGTGGGCTTGACGTCTTTATTGAAACCACTCTTACTCATGAACTCTCAGGAGCTCTGTCCTCGATAGTTCCTTCGATCACTTCGAACGGGGTTGCGTACAGGGCCGTTGTTCCTATGATCTCCACTGTATGATTGATACCGATCTATGTTCGATCGGGGTTTTCTGTCGATGTCCCTTTGAATTATGCCGATGGTCCTGTTTGGATAAACGAAACCGGAAGGAGCTCCCAACTGATCATCCTCGACCTTGATTTTTGACTGGTACCGATTATGCACATCGTCCCAGGTCACAGCTGGATACTTAATTAAATTTTGCTTTCGATGTCGTGAGGCCATCGAACTTCGTACGTTCAAACATTGATTAAAAGCTTGGACGGCCCAATCATCTGCGATCGGGGGTAGGTCCAACATTCTATCTGGAACCGAGATACAAATTCTCTTAAAATTTTGTTGTCTTTCTATTTCACTTTGAAGAGGTCCGACTTCCTAGTCTCGACCTTTATTGCTCCGGCGTGTGCTTTGACGAAGGAATCTGTGAGCATGGCGAAGGAATCAATGGAATTGGGTGGCAAGTTGTGGTACCATATCATCTCCCCTTTTGATAAATTCTCTCCAAACTTCTTCAATAAAACAGGCTCAATCTCGTCATCCTCTAAATTGTTTCCCGTTATTGTGCATGTGTAAGAAGTGACATGCTCATTAGAGTCGATGGTCCATTATACTTGGGAATTTATGGCGTGCGGAATTTCTTTGGGATGGGCTTAGGAGCTGCACTTGGGGGGAAAGGCTTCTGCACGAACTTCTTCGAATCCAAACCTTTCAGAATCGGTGGTGCCCCCAAAATTTGATCAACTCGGGAGTTATACGTTTCTACCTTTTTCTCATTTTCCTCCCTCTTCTTCTCCCTCGATTCGATCCGTTTTGTGGGTTCTTCGAGCATTTTCATAATGGCGGGTCAGTCCCCGATTAGTTCTTGTTTGGCCTCTCCGGTACTGGTTCGGCTCTTTGAACAACTTCTAGTGAGGGATCGGGTTCGACCCCACTCGGTGTATGGTTCTGATTTTATAGTTGCGCTATAGAAGCTTGTTGAGCCTGTAACATTTCAAATATCATTTGAAGGCTGATTCCGCCGTCTTTACTGCCCTATATACTGATAAGTAGTGATTTTGACTGCTTATTTGCTCTCTTTTATTTATGTTTTAGCTTAAAAATGCTTAAGGATAGTCTCGAGAACTAATGAAATGTGCTTTATTGCAGAAATATTGGGGAACGAGCTAAAGAATTGAAAATCAACTCAAGGAGTAAAATTGGACAAGAACCAAAACAAGGAAAAATGGACAAAAGTGCGGACCGCACAATACTGTGTGCGGCCGCAGACTCTGAAGAGCCACTGTCAAAATTCCTTCACAAAGTGCGGACCACACAATTATTGTGCGGCCGCAGAAGAAAAAAATCAAAGAGATGTGTTTTGGGGGCCTGAAGAAGTGTGGACCGCACTATTATTGTGCGGCCGAAGAATGTTGAAAGTGCGGCCGCACTCATAAATGTGCGGTCCACAGAAGTTTCCCATGTCCAACCCAAGATCAAGAGTGCGGCCGCACTCATAAATGTGCGGTCTGCACAATCAGAGGAAGTGCGGCCGCACTCCAGATTTATGCGGCCGCCGGAGGACACCCCGTCAAGCCAGCCTCAAGGTGCGGACCGCACACAAAATTGTGCGTCCGCACAACCTCCGCAGGGAAATTTTGTCCGATAATTTTAGATGGGTATAATAGATATTTTGTCATTTTTAGGTTAAGTTGGAGCACCTGAGAATAGATAGTCATTTTTCTTTACTGTTTTGGGTAACCTTATAATAGTTTATGATTTTAACATTAGATTTTCTTCCCTTCATCATCTATTATGAGTTTTATCTTAGCTTCTTTAATTTCTTTATTTTCTTTGAGTAGCTAAACCCTTAGTTAGGGTTGTGACCCAACCCTAGTATGGGTACTTAATGGGTGATTGATTTAGGGCTTATTTATGATTAGGTATATGATATTTAGCCTAGTTCTTACTTGAATTTATGAATTGATGGTTGCAAATAATGATTCATGCCTAATTGACTTAGTTTCTATTTGATAAAGGGAGACTAAGTCTAGAAAAACTTGGCTAACAAGGGTGAACTCAATAAATTGATAGCCCCAATTAAAGGGTTGAATATAGAGATAATCACTTGTTTCGTGAAATATCCACTTGGACTTGAGAAATCCAAATTGGGAAAAATCACTCAAACTACTGAGAGGTATAGAGTGAGTAATCGCGTGTGATTGCTATATTATATCCCGATCAACCAAGCATGCCCTAAAGCTCTCAATCTGTTAGGTAACCAACTAGGTGGAAGTCGCAGCCCTAGATCTTTCATAACTTGAAAAACATCAAAACCAAAAATATTGTCTCTTAGATTTACAATTTCAAGCGCTAGCATAAAAAAGTAGAAGTAGAAAGAAACAACCGAATATGTGGAAGTGCAATCTTAGGCACGTCATACACTAGGCTAGATATATACCTAATCCCACATAAAGCTCTCTGTGGAATCGACTCCGAATCGCGTTGGGTATTTATAATTACATCGACCGCCTCACAATCCCAAGTAGCGGTGTGAGTTTGGGTGACATCAATTTTTGGCGCCGTCGCCGGGGAGCTAAAAACGGATTTAGCTATATATTTAGTTTTTTGTGTGGCTTGTCTTCTTTTCCTTCCGAGTTACCAATTTTGTTTGTGAATTGATTATAGGTACAAAAGTGTCTCTCAACAATGACCCTCTCAAAAATTTGCCATTGGGGGAGGAACTGGAAGATGACCAAGGTGATGAGGTTCATCCCAAACCTCAAGCAAATAGGCGAAGTTGACCGCGTCATGACAATATTCCCGTCCCTCCCCCACCTCCACCAAGAGCGGCTGCACACCGGGTGTTGCCGAACGAAGGTTATGCAAAGGCCATAGTCCCACCCCGCATTAGGACGGGCAACTTCCAAATCATCAATGTGATGCTTAAATTGCTTGAGCAACGGGGATTCTTCACCGGGGCTCCGAGTCAATATGCATACAAGCACCTCAAAGGGTTTGTGGATACTTGTTGGGGGAGCAAACAGACCAACGTATCCGAGGATGCGCTAAGGTTGAGGCTATTTCCCTTTTCTCTACGGGGAAAGGCATTGGATTGGTTAGAAAGTTATCCCAACCATTCCATCCTTACATGGGATGAGTTGGTGAAAACATTCATTGCCAAGTTCTTTTCTCTCGGGCATATGGTTACACTTCGGGATGAGATTCTAGCATTCATGAAAGAACCCAATGAGCCTTTGCACGCGATTTAGGAGAGATATCGTACCATGGTTAAAGAGTGCCCGTATAATGATATGACTAAGGCCATGGTACAACAAACTTTCTACAGGGGGAACAACACTACAACTCAATGTGTGGTCAACCAACTTGCCAGTGGGAATTTCATGACAATGCCATATGCCAAAGTGTGTGAAATCTTAGATGAAATGGCCGATACTTCATCGCCATGGAAAAGTAGAGCTAATGTTCCTCAAGGTGACCAAAATGTGATTCACCTACACAAGGAATTGCATAATCATGGGAAAGCAATTGCCGAGTTGACCACCACAATGAATCAATTAGCCAAAGCTCAACTTAAACAAGTTCAAGGTCCTATGCAAGTGAATGCAATGGAAGGTATGAATATGATGATGAACAAAGACGGCGAAAAGGTCAACAAGTGCAAAACCGTGCGGAAAAATTTGTGAAAGATGATAATGGGTTTGGCCAAGGTGATTCGTACAATGAGTAAGAAGAAGAAGTTCAATATGTCAACAACTACCAAGGGCAAAGAAATAATTCTCAAGGCCCGAATCAACAACAATGGCGTTCTCAAGGAAATCAAGGAAATTGGAACAATCAAAACCACCAAGGCAATTGGAGTGGTGGTAACAACAATCAAAGTAATTGGAACAATAACAATAATCAAGGTAATTGGAATAATTAAGGCAATTGGGTATGCAATAATCCAGGATACTTTGGAAGCAACAACCAAGGGGGTTAGAACAATAATAACCAAGGGAATCGGGGGTCGGGCTTTCAAAGGCCCCTGATGTATCAACAACCAAGAAACCCGCCTCCTTATCTGTCCCATGGCTCTAGATCATACAACAATGAGATGGTACAGATTGAAAATATGTTCAAACAGATGATGGAGAAAAATGACGAATCTAATGCTCAACTAGCCTTCACAACACTTCAATCCGAAATTTGGAGGTTCAATTAGGGAAAATATCGCAATATTTAAACACTCGTCCTAAGGGGACACTACCAATTGATATGGTGGTGAACCCAAAGGGTGGGGACAACACGAGACATGCCATGGCCGTAACCACACGGAGTGGAAAAGGTGGGAAGGAAACAACCTCAAACCAAAGAAGAGTTGTGGATGATGATGTAGTGATTCAAGAAGATGAAATTCCAAGAAATGTCATTATAATGAAGAAGTGATAATTGATATTGATGAGAACGTGGAGGAGACACAAGAAGAAGTGAACCCATCTAGGGAACACGTGATTAACATATCGGAACCGGTAGTGCCAAAGGCTAAGGCACCAATGCCAAGGCCTCCTTCTCCATACCCTCAAAGTCTCTCCAAGCCAAATAGTGAGAAGAAATTCAAGAATTTTATTAACATGATGAAGAGCTTATCCATTAATGTGCCATTGGTTGAGGCGTTAGAACAAATGCTCGGTTATGTAAAGTTCATGAAGGATTTGGTTACAAAGAAAAGATCAATGAATTGTGAGACTATCAGGAAGACACATCAAGTGAGTGCTATCGTGCACTCAATGGATCCAAAATTGGAAGATCCCGGCGCTTTCACAATCCCTTGCATTATCTGCAGAGCCAACTTTGCCAAAGATCTATGTGATCTAGGGGAGAGTATCAAGTTGATGCCCTACTCGATGTTTAAAACTTAGGGAATTGGTCAACCAAGACCCACATCTATGAGGTTGCAAATGGTGGATCGTACTATGAAGAGACCATTGGGTATTATTGATGATGTGTTGGTTCGTATTGATAAGTTCATCCTTCCGGTGGACTTTGTGATTCTTGATTGCGAGGTGGACTATGAGGTGCCTATTATCATGGGTAGACCTTACCTTGCTACGGGGAAGGCTCTTGTTGATGTGGAAGCCTGTGAGATCACCTTCCGGGTAGGCGATGAAAAGGTGGTTATCCATGTGTGCAAATCAATAAGGCAACCGAATATCAATGAAGTTTGTTCATTTGTGGACTTAGTGACCGAAGTGATTGTTGATGATGCTATTGGCGTGATGAATGTTGATGATACCTTGGAAGTCGTATTGCTTAATCATGATGATGATGATGAGAAGGAAGGATATGTGGAATGTGTAAATGCATTGCAAGGGATGGGGTCGTACACTTATAAACCCCGAAAATTATCCTTAGATCTTGAGAAGCGGAAGACTCCTCCAACAAAGCCCTCAATCGAGAAGCCCCCCACTTTGGAGTTAAATCCATTGCATCCACATCTCATGTATGAGTTTATTGACCCATGTTCTACTTTACATGTTATTCTTTCCTCTTGCTTGACTACGTACAGGTAGATTCTACTTTGGGCGGTGCTCCAAAAGAGGAAGAAAGTTATAGGATGGACATTGGCGGATATTCGAGTTATAAGCCCCGCCTTTTGCATGCACAAGATTATTTTGAAGGAGGATTCCAAACCCTCTATTGAATATCAAAGAATATTAAATGAAGCAATTCAAGAGGTGGTGAACAAGGAGATCATAAAATGGTTGGATGTCGGGGTTGTTTACCCCATTTCCAATAGCTCGTGGACCTCTCCGGTGCAATGTGTCCCAAAGAAAGGGGCATGACTGTGGTAAAAAATGACAAGAATGAGTTGATCCCTACGAGAACAGTCACCGGGTGTAGAGTGTGCATGGACTATATGAAGCTCAACAAATTCACTCGAAAAGATCATTTCCCGCTTCCATTTCTTGATCAAATGCTTGACAGGTTGGCCGGGCGTGCTTTCTATTGCTTCCTCGATGGATATTCCGACTATAATTAAATTCTTATTGCACCTGAGGATGAAGAGAAGACTACTTTAACTTGTACCTATGGTACATTCTCATTCTCGCGGATGCCATTTGGGTTATGCAACGCACCGGCGACTTTTCAATGGTGTATGATGGTCGTCTTCACCGACATGGTGGAGGACTTTCTTGAGGTCTTCATGGATGATTTTCCCGTGGTTTGAAACTCTTTTGATGATTACTTGAACAACTTGGACAAGGTATTGGCAAGATACGTGAAGGGAGTGAGGATCTTCTTGGGTCATGTGAGGTTCTACTGCCGATTCATCAAAGATTTTTCTAAGGTGGTAAACCCTTTTGTCTATACTTTTGAGAAGGATGCCAAGTTTCATTTCAACTAGGATTGTATGAAGGCATTCGAATTGATTAAGTTCAAGTTGACTACTACTCCTATTATCACCGTACCGGATTGGAGCTTGCCTTTCGAGATCATGTATGATGCAAGTGATGTGGCGGTTGGAGCGGTGTTGGGGAAACGTATCAACAAAATCTTCCATCCGGTATACTATGCTAGTAAGACCATGAATGATGCCCAAGTCAACTACACAATGACCGAAAAAGAGCTCCTTTCTATTGTCTTTGCTATGGAGAAGTTCCACCCGTACTTGATGGGTACGAAGGTGATTGTACACACCGACCATGCGGCGCATCTATATTTGATGAGCAAGAAAGATTATAAAGCAAGATTAATGTGGTGGGTGCTTCTTTTGAAAAAGTTTGATCTAGAGATTCAAGACCGCAAGGGTAGTGAAAACCAAGTGGAGGACCACTTGTCTCGTTTGGAGGAGGTGGGGAGGCCACATGACGGCCTTGAGATAAATGATTCATTTTCTTATGAGCAACTCCTAGACATTTCAATGACCGGGATGCCATGATTCATCGACTTAGACAATTATCTTGTGTGTGGTATTGTACCGAATGAGTTCTCTTCAAACCAAATGAAGAATATCAAATGGGATTTCCTTGACTATTATTTGGATGAGCCGGATCTCTTCCGTATTTGTACCGATGGTGTGATTCGACGATGTGTACCGTAGGAAGAACAAGTGGAAATTCATGAGGCTTGACACTCTTAACCATATGGTGGTCACCATGGGGGAGCTATAACAGCAATAAAAGTGTTGAGTTGTGGATTCTATTAGCCTAATCTTTACAAGGACGCTAGTGATCTCGTCAAGCGTTGTGATGAATGTCAAAGGGCCGGTGGGATTTCTAAGAAAAATGAGATGCCCCTCACCACCATCTTGGAGATTGACATTTTATATGTGTGGGGCATTGATTTCATGGGTCCGTTCGTGAGCTCTTGTGGGAACACTTACATATTGATAGTTGTGGATTATGTGTCAAAGTGGGTTTTTGAAGACAGTTTGGTGGCATTTTTGAAAAAGAACATCTTCACGAGATTTGGTACTCCAAGGGACATTATTAGTGAAGTGGGATTGCACTTTTGAAACAAAGCTTTTGATATCTTACTCACAAAGTATGGTGTCACTCACAAAGTGTCGACCCCCTATCATCCTCAAGCAAGCGGTAAGTTGAAGTCTCAAACCGGGAGATCAAGAGTATTGTTTCAAAGACCGTGAATTCCAACCGGATGGATTGGTCAAAGAAACTTGATGATGCTCTTTGGGATTATAGGATGGCATATAAAATACATATTGGTATGTCTCTGTATTGGTTAGTATTCGGAAAGCTTGTCACATACCGGTAGAACTTGAGCACAAGGCTATGTGGGAATTGAAGAAGCTTAATCTTGAATGGGATGTCGTTGTCAACTTAAGGGTGGCACAATTAAATGAGCTTGATGAATTCCGGTACCATGCATATTCAAGTTCGTCCTTATATAAGGACAAGATGAAGTACCTTTATGACAAGTACATCCAGAACAAGAAGTTCAAAGAAGGTGATCTTGTGCTATTGTTCAATTCTCGGTTGGGATGTTTCCAAGAAAGTTGAAGTCCAAGTGGAGTAGTCTATTTGAGGTTGTGTATGTGACACCCTTTGGTTCATTAGACTTGAAGAACAAAAATGATGAAGTGTTTAGAGTCAATGGTCACCGGGTGAAACATTATCTTGGCAAAGTTGATGATGGCCACGTTGTGGCGTTAATTCATTTCAAGTGATTGATGGTAACCTGCGTCGTGCCGCGAAGTTAAATCAGGCACTTCTTAGGAGGCAACCCATGTTTCTTTTCAATTTTCATTTTCTTCCTTTTTAGATAGGTTTTGTATTAAGCTAACTAGTTTTGAAGTGATTTGCAGGAACGAGTGTGCATGCAGAATATGTAATTGAAAAATTGGCCAAGTGTTGAAAAACAATGCGGACCACACATTTATTGTGCGGACCGAACAATTATGATTGCAAATGCATAGAAGACTATGCGGCCGCATAATTATTTGTGCGGCCACACAACTGGAGACCCAAATATATGAACTCTCTGAAGTTTTGAGTTGCAAAGAAAAGGCCAATCTGCGTGCGTACACAAAAATGTGCGGACTGCACAAATTTCTGCGGCCACACTCACTTTTGTGCGAACCGCAGAATCTCAGCACAATTACAGGTAAAGAGTGCGGACCGCACTCACAATTGTGCGGCCGCACTCAGCTCTCTTTTTGACCGACTTGGTCAACCTATAAATAGGGCCTCTAAAAAATATTCACAACTTTACATACTCTGAGTTCTTGATCCCTAAGAAAACATTGTGCATCACAAAATAGTTCACACTCCATAATCAACTCATCAAATCTAGATTCTCACATGCATTCCTTCATTACTGGTATGTTCAATCCATGTTAGATTTTTTTCATTTTTCTTAATTTTTGTTATTGTTTAGTTTAGTTATTTATAGGCCTAAAAATGTCAAATTTTCTTCATATGTGCTTAAAACCATGTGGGTAATTTCATGTATGTTCATTGGGGACTGGGTAGACCAATGATCATGTCTATTTGCAAATACCATGTCTAGTTTGTGAATAAATTGCAAAAACCTAAAATTCACTACTGTATGTTTTCAAATTGTGCGGCGCACACAATATTATGCAGTTCGCAGATCTGTTGATTAGGGAAAACATGTGCTTGAAAAGTGCGAACCGCACTGAAAATTGTGTGGTCCGTAGAAAAAATTATGCGACCGCAAAAAAACATGTGCGACCGCACATTGGAACTTCAGAGAACCAGTGTCTCAGCTTGGAATTGTGCGGCTGCACTCAAAATTATGTGGTCCATACTACAGATGTGTGACCGCACTCAATATTGTGCGGTCCGCACTTCAGGGCATGCGATCGCACTTTAAATTTGTGCGGTCCGCACATGACAGTCTGCAGCCGCACTCAAAATTATGGGGTCTGCATTGTCTCTTCTGTAGACTGTTGTCCTACAACTTTACTGAAAATGTTTAACCTATTTTGAACTCCAAATGATTTATGTGCCTTGTTTGTAGATAATGGTTCGTTCACGAGGTAGAGGCGATACATACAAAGGGAGAGGTGAGCTCTCCCGAGGTAGAGGAAAGGGCGCTCACCCACCGCGAGTGCAATCTAAAGCAATCGCCAAAAATCCGACCAATGGTAGAGGTAGAGCCACAGAGCCCCTAGTTCCTATGACCCGTCTAGGGAAGCCTCCGAAGGTAAGTGAATGGAGGTACATCCTGAGGCACATCTCAACCACCACAACCCACTGGGAGATATCAATGAACCCTCCACTACAGCAAGTTCTTCTGAGGGTTCTGATGCTGATAGTCAGAGTTTTGAGCCCTCCTCTACACCTACTCCTCCAGCAACAGTGGAAATAAATGATGATGATGATGATGACCCGGATGATGGTATATGAGGGGACACTCGAGTGGGCGTCCTAGAGAGGTCAAAGAAGAAGGAAGCATGGGAGGATCGTTTTGTGAGTTTGACGGCCTTCACACGGTTCAGAAAGTGGTGGCCCTAGAGATCGCTCACACTTGAGCGACAGTTCTTAATGAAGGATTTGGATAAACACCAAATGTCCTTTGACAGTTCAGGGAGCGAAAGGGGTGGATGTGGTTCACCCAAAGTGTCATCGATGCAAATGAGCACTTGGTATGGGAATTCTATACCAATGTGGCTCTCATAAATAAGTGTACCAAGATAACAAAAGTGAGATATTTGAATGTCAGATTCGACCCCAACACTTTGAACACTTACCTGGGCTTTGAGGATGTAGAGGCAGTCCAGTACCTAGAGAAGCTGCCTATGGGTGATGCAGCTCGCCCTTGGCTAGCTGATATTTTGGTTGTTCGAGGACCACCACCACTGTGGATCACATCAGGGGTGCTATCCTCCGGGCCACCCTAAACTTTGAAGCAAAAGGTTGGTAGACCTTTATGTGGAGCCGTATTGATCCAAGTTTGAATGAAAATAATCTCCCACTTCCCCGAGCAGTTCTGGTGGCTTCTATTATGGCCGAGTACCCAATCAATGTGGGTTCCATCATATCGACCAACATGACATTAGTTGTCCGAAAAGGTGAAGCTCCTACCCATATCCCAACACCCTCACAGAATATTTCACCGATGCAAAAGTGGAGCTAAGGCCATTTGATACAAAAGTAAGGGCCAAGAAGCGCTTCTCATGGTACCACCTGCAGGGTGCGGACAACCCAAAGTTCAAGGGTAAGGCCACTATCACCGTTGGTCAGTCTGGCGAGCCATCGGTGGTGGTACAGAGTCTGCTACTGAGCCATCTATAGCTCCCATGACTTCCATTGCAGCTGGGCCTTCCACCGGGACAGCTGACATGCCACCACCCTCATCTTCTAGGACATCAGTTTCAGTACCAGTGCCAGCCTCATCCATTTATCCACTCACTGCATTGCGAGTCTCCAAGACTTTGGCGAGCCTCAACAACTGGATAGAGATAGCCACTTCAAAGTTGTCTAACATATCTAGTACTTCTGCAGCACATTCCTCTAATCTAGAAGCACCACAGGTCCCTCCGTCAGTGGAGGAAACATTGAAGAAGATTCTGGAGAACCAGAAGACTAATATGGATACACTGGTGGCTCATGGGGGAGCTATTGAGGAGTTGGGCAAGCAGGTGAAGAAAATGAGGAAATCCCACGATTCAAAGAAATTAGTGGAGAGATTGAGAAATGAGGTGACGAAGATAGCAGCAACGGATTATTTTCCATTTGATGTACTGATGAAGATAGATCCATCAGTACCAGCAGACCCAGCAGCACCATCAGCAGAGGCACCAGCTGGCCAGTCTGACGAGCCAAATCTTACTGCACACACTGTTGAGGAGATGCTTCAGATGCTCGCTAACCCTGTTGTTCCCCAGTCAGATGATGATGAGATACGGTTGGCGGAGCCCGAGGGTGGTGATGCTCCCAGTCACCCTGAGACCACATAGGGAGTTTCCCTTACTCTCTACCCTTATTTATTTTGATTTTGCTAAGCATTGAGGACAATGCTTGTTCCTATTCGGGGGTGGTCTATTTTGGTTGGATTTGATGACATTGGCTTGTAATAACTTTAATACTCTTTTTCTTTTATCTTTATTTTCTATTTTATTATGTATATATTCATCCCTCTTGTATATATTCTATTCATCTCAGTTTGTATATTTATTTGCCTTACTTTCAGTAGTTTATTTCATAGCTTCTTCATCTTGTTTTCTTAATAGTATAGCTTCTTTGTTACTTTAATAGCTTTTTTTATTTGTTAACTTCTTTTTATGTTTAAATGAACAATAAGCCTTTGGTTTTATTAATGACACGGTTCTTTCCAAAGGTGGGTCTTGTGTGAACCGGGTGGCTCTTCCCAACGATGGATGGCGTGACAACCTTCTTAAGGGATCGAGTCCGTTTTTGATGTTTTGGTAGAAACATTAGTATTAATGAATAAATAAGGGTCAAGCATGCTTCATTTGGTACCAACACACTTAACTACGCACTTATGGTTAAAAATAAGTTTTTGGAAAGAAATGGCTCTAGTTAGTGACCTTGTGACTCTTGTGTTGACTTAGGCAATCATTGGGTGGTTTAGTTGAACCATTAGTGATTTTCAATCTTGAATGTGGTTATTGTGGGACCTCGACTCTATTCTTTTTAACAATCCGGTTGTGTGAGAAAAGAGGTATTTTGTTACAAGTCCAAGTACTCGTGCGAATGGTCTAGAACTTGCCCCAAATGTGTTTTTAGGCAAAACTCTAAGTTAGCTTGGCTTGAGAAGTGATTGTAGTCTCTCCCTGACCCGTTTTGAAACCTTCCATGGCCCATCAATGATATCATCCTTAGTCAACCCTTTTGATCCTAAAGCCTTTTTTATTCGATAACCACATTACAAGCCTTTACCTGTTTTATAGTGACTCTCTCTTGGCACCCGAGCTTTCTTTAGCACTCATAAGAAACAAATGGAAAAACATAAGTTTGGGGGAGAGACGAGGAGTTTAAAGATGGTATCAAGGCACAAAAAAGAGAAAATAAATGAAGAAGAGGAAAGTCAAAGAAAAAGAAAGGAAGAACAGAAGAAAAACACAAAAAGAAAAGTGAATAATGTGAAAGGGTTGAAATAATTCAAAAGGAAAAAAAATTGCAAAGCATGGAGAAAACAAAGAAGAAAAGTATGAATGGCATAACCAATAAAGAGTGATGTCAAGTCTCTCTAGTTCCCCAAAGGGAAAAGAAAATGACTCAAAGAGTCAGCAGAGTAAGATCGAAAAAGAGAAGATGGAGTGCTAAAGGAAAGATGAACCAATTCCATTCCAATATTTCCCTCCTTAGTCCAAAAGCCTTCATTACATGCCGAAAAATCCCTACATGATTTCAAGCCGAGTAAGCTTACATTAGTGGTGATCTACATGAGGGGAAAGCATATGGTACTTAGAGTCGGGCTTGTGTCCATTCTTTTGAGAGTGATGAGCGATTCTTTCTCAAGTCATTGAATTGAGTGCTTCATTCGTGAGTGAGATGAGCTTCCGGAGAGTATAGGAGAAGGAGTTTGGGATCCACAGTGACCTACATGAAAGTGCAAACTTCCTTGATGAACAAAGTCAATTCTTGATGCTCAAGCGTCACATTAGAGCTATTTGTGCTTTAACATTCAAATCATAGGCTTGTTAATGATTCATGAGTGTGTGGGTAATTGTTTGTCCCAAATGTTGTGTGTTTGATTCAACTTAGGCCAGCTGAAATAGCCCTTTTCTAGTGGAGGTGGGAATTACCTTAATTGCTTGAGGACAAGCAAAAGCTTAAGTTTGGGGGAGTTGATAACTAGTGATTTTGACTGCTTATTTGCTCTCTTTTACTTATGTTTTAGCTCAAAAAGGCTTAAAGATAGTCCTGAGAACTTATGAAATGTGCTTTTTGCAGGAATATTGGGAAACGATCCAAAGAATTGAAAATCAACTCAAGAATGAGTAAAATTGGACAAGAACTAAAACAAGGCAAAATGGACCAAAGTGCGAACCGCACAATACTGTGTGTGGTCGTAGACTCTGAAGATCCACTGTCAAAATTCCTTCATAAAGTGCAGACCACATAATTATTGTGCGTCCGCAGAAGACAGGGATCAGAGAGATGTGTTTTGGAGGCCTGAAGAAGTGCGGACCGCACAATTATTGTGTCGTAGAACGCTGAAAGTACGGCCGCACTCATAAATGTGTGGTCCGCAGAAGTTGCCCATGTCCAACCCAAGATCAAGAGTGCGGCCGCACTCAGAAATGTACGGTCCGCACAATCAGAGGAAGTGCGGCAGCATCCTAGATTCATACAGCCGCCGAAAGCCACCCTGTCAAGTCAGCCTCAAAGTGCGGACCGCACACAGAATTGTGCGTCCGCACAACCTCCGCAGTGGAAATTTTGTCTGATAACTTTAGCTGGGTATAAATAGATCTTTTGTCATTTTTAGGATAAGTTGGAGCACCTGAGAATAGATAGCCATTTTTCTTTACTGTTTTGGGTAACCTTGTAATAGCTTATCATCTTAACATTAGATTTTCTTCCCTTAATCATCTATTATGAGTTTTATCTTAGTTTCTTCTTTAATTTATTTATTTTCTATGAGTAGCTTAACCCTTAGCTAGGGTTGCGACTCAACCTTAGTATGGGTACTTATGGGTGATTGATTTAGAGCTTATTTATGATTGGGTATATGATATTTAGCCTAGTTCTTGCTTGAATTTAAGAATTGATGGTTGCAAACATTGATTCATGCCTAATTGACTTAGTTTCTACTTGAGAAAGGGAGACTAAGTCTAGAAAAACTTGGCTAACAAGAAATTAGGGTGAACTCAAGAAATTGATAGCCCCATTTAAAGGATTGAATCTAGAGATAGTAAGACCCGACTTGAGCATCTATCACTTGTTTCTTGAAATACCCAATTGGACTTGAGAAAGCCAAATCGGGAAAAATCACTCAAACTATCGAGTAGTATAGAGTGAGTAATCGCGTGTGATTGCTATATTATATCCCGATCAACCAAACATGCCCTAAAGCTCTTAATCTGTTAGGTAACCAACTAGGTGGAAGTCGCAGCCCTAGATCTTTCATAACTTGAAAAACATCAAAACCATAAACATTGTCTCTTAGATTTACGATTTCAAGTGTTAGCATAAAAAAGTAGAAGTAGAAAGAAACAACTGAATATGTGGAAGGGCAATCTTGGGCACATCATACACTAGACTAGATATGTATCTACTCCCACATAAATCTCTATTTGGAATCGACCCCGACTCGTGTTGGGTATTTATAATTGCATCGACCGCCTCACAATCCCAAGTAGTGGTGTGAGTTTGGGCGACATCAATTGTTGGCGCCGTTGCCAGGGAGCTAAAAATGGATTTAGCTATATATTTAGTTTTTTGTGTGTTTTGTCTTCTTTTCCTTCCGAGTTACTAGTTTTGTTTGTGAATTGATTATAGGTACAAAAATGGCTCTCAACAATGATCCTCTAGGAAATTTTCCATTGGGGAAGGAAGTGGACAATGAACAAGGTGATGAGGTTCATCCCAAACCTCAAGAAAATAGGCGAGGTCGACCGCCTCATGATAATATTCCCGTCTCGTCCCTCCCCCACCTCCACCAAGAGCGGCTGCACACTGGGTGTTGTCGAACGAAGGTTATGCAAGTGTCATAGTCCCGCCCCGCATTAGGGCGGGAAACTTCTAAATCACCAATGTGATGCTTACATTGCTTGAGCAACAGGGATTCTTCATCGGGGCTCCGAGTCAAAATGCATACAAGCACCTCAAAAGGTTTGTGGATACTTGTTGGGGGAGCAAACAGACCAACGTCTCCGAGGATGCGCTAAGGTTGAGGCTATATCCCTTCTCTCTACGGGAAAAGGCATTGGATTGGTTAAAAATATTGTCCAACCATTCCATCCATACATGGGATGATTTGGTGGAAACAATCATTGCCAAGTTCTTTTCTCCCGGGCATATAGCTACACTTCAGGATGAGATTCTAACGTTCAAGCAAGAACCCAATGAGCATTTGCACGAGATTTGGGAGAGATATCGTACCATGGTTAAAGAGTGCCTGAATAATGAGATGACTGAGGCCATGATCTAACAAACCTTCTACAGGGGGAACAACACTACAAATCAATGCGTGTTCAACAACTTGCCGGTGGGAATTTCATGACAACGCCATATGCCGAAGCGTGTGAAATCTTGGATGAAATGGCAGATACTTCATCGCAATGGCAAAGTACAGCTAATATTTCTCAAGGTGACCCAAATGTGATTCACCTACACAAGGAATTGCATGATTATGGGAAAGCAATTGTCGAGTTGACAACCACAATGAAACAATTAGCCAAAGCTCAACTTTAAAAAGTTCAAGGTCCTAAGCAAGTGAATGCAATGGAAGATGTGAATATGATGATGAACAAAAGATGGCAAAAAGGTCAACAAGTGCAAAATCGTGCGAAACAATTTGTGCAAGATGATAGTGGGTTTGACCAAGGTGATTCGTACAATGAGCAAGAAGAAGAAGTGGAATATTTCAAGAAATACTAAGGGCAAATAAATAATTCTCAAGGCCCGAATCAACAACAATGGAGTTCTCAAGGAACCAAGGAAATTGGAACAATCACAACCACCAAGGCAATTGGAGTGGTGGTAACAATAATCAAAGTAATTGGAACAATAACAATAATCAAGGCAATTAAAATAATCAAGGCAATCAAGGCAATTGGGGAGGCAACAATTCAGGATACTTTGGAGGCAACAACCAAGGGGGTTGAAACAATAATAACCAAGGAAATCGGGGGTCGGACTTTCAAAGGCCCCCGATGTATCAACAACCAAGAAACCCGCTTTCTTATCCGTACCATGGTTCTAGCTCGTCTAATAATGAGATGGGACGGATTGAAAATATGTTCAAACAGATGATGGAGAAAAATGCCGACTCTGATTCTCTACTAGCCTCTCACAACACTTCAATCCAAAATTTGGAGGTTCAATTAGGACAAATCTCGCAAGCTTTAAACACTCATAATAAGAGGGCACTACTTAGTGATACGGTGGCGAACCCGAAGGGTGGAAAAAACACGGGACATGCCATGGTCGTAACCACATGGAGTGGAAAAGGTGGGGAGGCAACAACCTCAAACCAAAGAAGAGTTGTGGATGATGATGTGGTGATTCAAGAAGATGAAATTCCAAGAAATGTGGTTCAAGCTAATCAATAAGTGAGAATTGATATTGATGAGAATGTGGAGGAGACACAAGAAGAAGTGAACCCGTCTAGGGAACACGTGATTGACATACCAGAACCAGTAGTGCCAAAGGCCAAGGCACCAATGTCAAGGCCTCCTCCTCCATACCCTCAAAGGCTCGCCAAGAAAAATAGTGAGAACCAATTCAAGAAGTTTATTGACATGATGAAGAGCTTTTCCATTAATGTGTTACGGATATCTAGGCTTTCTGTTATTATGTCATTTGTGGTTTTGTTCGATGTCTATCCCGTTTGGTCTCGATCATCACTGATTTCGATCTCGACTGTACTTCGAGTCCCGAGCTTGGTACCTTATCCTCATGTCTTGGTCTGATATAATACGGGACCGATCCTCAATCCATCACCCTGGTCTCGACTAATCAACAAAATCGGATGGGCCCGGTTGACCTTATACAGTTTTATATGTAGAATTATCTTTTGTTGTGAAAATCTAACTTGATAATGTAAAAAATATTTACACAAGTATTGAATTACATAAAATAACTCAAGCTTCACCTGGAATTACGAGTGCCACCCCAGGGGCGAATCCACATGATCGTAAGGGTGGGAACTTCGTCGAAAAGTTATACTATATATAGGTACAATATTATGTTTTAGAGCTATATAACACATATTAAACACCATTTCTCGAAAAAAATCACTTCTTTTAAAACACCCTTGGAGAACTTCTTAGCTTTCGCCACAGGCCACCCCATCCAAGAGTCAAACTTAGAAAACTCTTTCCACCCACTTTCTTGAGAAATCATTACGAAAAACTAATATAATTCTAATATGTTGAGGTAATTAAAGAAAGAAATGTTCAGTTAGGTTAGAGGTAAAAGAGGTCGACTTGATTAGCATGGGAAACCATAATCATTTAACGTGAAAAGGTTAAAAGTGAAAACTAATTGTGACAACTTTAAAATTTGAAGGAAATTTCAAAAAAGAAAAAATGTGACAGCTTTCCCAGAGTAAAGGTTTTTGCTGAGGCAAATAATAATTAAAAACATACAGTATGTTTTTCCAAGCCCAACCCCAAAAGCTAACCCTCTTTATAAACTAACTAAGTTGTACCTTGTATACTTCCTTACTCAGTTTCCATATAACGTACTGATGTTACTGGCTAATATGGAGATGCAATTGTATGAAGTTCAAAATCTTGGCAGAGCATACAATTACAATTTACTTTTAATTTAAAGCAAGAAAAGATAATACACTTAATGTTAGCGGCACAAATGAGAGGGTAGAGTCCCAATCTGGAAAGAAGAATAGAGGGTCTATATATAGGACATAATTTGGTGAACATATTAGGATGATACGTTGAATCAAATATTTCTATAAACCCTACCCCTTAAACAATGACTTTTTATATTTAAGTGCCAGAATTTTCACTAAAGTTTGTTAAAATATCATTAGCTAATATTGATTAATCCTTGGTATTACGTGTTACTAAAACTAATAAAACATCTTTTCTTAATTTTTTTTTTTTGTCATACATAAGAGATTGAGGGGAAGAAAAAAAAGGGAAGGAATATACAGATTAAAAAATCGAACCTTATCCAACAAAATGAAAATCAGGTAGCCAACGAATAATTAAAGGGATAATACATAATTACGCCCCTCCCCCCCCCCCCCCCCCCCGAACTATGACCATATTTCTAACTAAAAACCTTTTCTTTACGGGGGTCCTATTACCCCCCTAAACTATTTTAGAGTAGAATTATTTTCATCCTAAAGGCTTATGTGGCAGTGTGTGTGTATTCCACTCTCTCAGAGAGAGTGAGGAGCCGATTTTTTAATTAAAAATATACTTTCTTACCTTTTATTTTCTTCTTCTTTTTCTTTTTCTTTTTATTTTTCTTCGCCTTTTTTCTATAATATTCTTTTCTTCTCTTCTTTACATGAGGTTCCTTCGAACACAACATACACCGACGACGTCTGGACAAAAAATTCGCGCCGAAAAAAATGGAGTCCTTGAAATTCCAACGACCACCTATATTCTTTCTTTCTTTCTTTTCTCTTCCTCCCACACACTTTCAAGAAAAATTTATACATATTATAAAGCAAACACCATCAGATTTGGACAATAAAAATCTGTCACCGAAAATGTTTTTCGGGTCAGAAAAAATGGATTCCTTGAAATTCCGTCGACCACCATTTCAGCCTATATTATTTATTTATTTCTTTTTATCTTCATCTCACACATAAATTACATTTTCAAGAAAAATTTATACATATATAAAGCAAACACACTTAGATCTGGACAAAAAAAATTGTCACCGGAAAGTTTTTTCGCGCCGGAAAAAATGGAGTCCTTCAAATTTCGGTGACCACCATTTTTACACCGTCCATAATCACTAATGATATTCACCATCTAAAAATCTTCCACCACAATAATCATTTAAAGGCCTCAATCCAAGAATAACAGCAAATTAAACTTTTAACAAGTTAGAGTTTTTAGAAATTATTTCATGTGTACCAATCGTTCATCCATGAAAGAAGAAAGAAGACTATATTAATTATATATGAATCAATTTATCTAAGAAGAGAAAAGGATAAAGGAAAAAAAAGAAAGAAAAAAAGAAAAGAAAAATAAGGGAAAGAATAAGAAAAAAATTAATTTTAATGAAATATACATGTGTCAAGCGAGTGTAGTTCACAACTCAACAGTAGTCTAATTGTCGTTTCAAGGGTGAATTTATTCTATTTTAAAATAGTTAAAGGGGGTAATAGGACCCCATAAAGGAAAGGTGTATAATTGAAAATATGGTTATAGTTCGGGAGTAATTATGTATTTCCCAATAATTAAACGTACAAAGTTTTTATTTGTCCCGTCGAAGACATCATTTGACGAGGGGAAGGAAGAAACTCGGCGAGGAATTTGAAATCTTATGTAGTTGAACGTAGTAATTTACTCCAGTTATGGGGGTCTGAAATCGGTCTGGCTCACGTTGGGGATTCAAGAGGGTAGAAATGGCGTGAGGTAGCCACTTTTTAATATGGCATTTATTTTTTATCCAGTGTTTCTAATGCTGAGCAAAAATAGTCACTACTCTATTAAAATTAATATGAAAAGATGTTTTTACCCTTTCTTCATGAGTGCTGTGTAAATACTAAAGACATGATGTCCTTAATATTTACACTACACACATGAAGCTAAGGATGCCATGTCCTTAACATTTACACTACTCATATGAACTTAAGGACATGATTTCCTAAAGTTTAACAACGAAAGGTGCAAATACAGGACACTTTGTCCTTAATATTTACACAGATTTATGAAGTTAAGGACATCATTTCCTTAATATTTTACACAATATTGATGAAGTTAAGGACACCATGTCCTTAATATTTACACAGATTTATGAAGTTAAGGACATCATTTCCTTAATATTTTACACAATATTGATGAAGTTAAGGACACCATGTCCTTAATATTTACACAGTATTCATGAAGTAAAGGATACCATGTCCTTAATATTTACACAGCAACCGTGTCTAACACAGGGGTATTTTCGTCTGGACGGATAAAAGATTATTAAGCATTGGCTAAAAAGTAAATGAATTTTAAACAGTGGCTAAAGAGTAAAGACATCACTAAATAGTGGCTAACCGTGCACTTCCCCCGAGGGTAGAAATGGTGTGGGGTAGCCACTTTTTAACATGGTATTTACTATTTATCCAGTGTTTTTAATGCTGATCAAAAATAGTCACTACTCTATTAAAATTAATATAAAAAGACATTTTTACCCTTTCTTCATGAGTGCTGTGTAAATATTAAGGACATGGTGTCCTTAATATTTACATTGCACACATGAAGTTAAGGACACCGTGTTCTTAACATTTACACTACTCATATGAAGTTAAGGACATGATTTCCTAAAGTTTAACAACGAAAGGTGCAAATACAGGACACTTTGTCCTTAATATTTACACAGCATTCATGAAATTAAGGACACTATATCCTTAATATTTACAACCACTCATAAAGTTAAGGGCACTATGTCCTTAACATTTATATTGCACACATGAAATTAAGGACACCATATCCTTAACATTTACACTGTACATATGAAGTTAAGGACATGAGGTACTAAAGTTTAACAACGAAGGTGAAAATACAAGTTAAGGACATTATGTCCTTAACATTTCCCCCGAGGGTAGAAATGGTGTGGGGTAGCCACTTTTTAACATGGTATTTACTATTTATCCAGTGTTTTTAATGCTGATCAAAAATAGCCACTACTCTATTAAAATTAATATGAAAAGACGTTTTTACCCTTTCTTCATGAGTGCTGTGTAAATATTAAGGACATGGTGTCCTTAATATTTACATTGCACACATGAAGTTAAGGACACCGTGTTCTTAACATTTACACTACTCATATGAAGTTAAGGACATGATTTCCTAAAGTTTAACAACGAAAGGTGCAAATACAGGACACTTTGTCCTTAATATTTACACAGCATTCAGGAAATTAAGGACACTATATCCTTAATATTTACAACCACTCATAAAGTTAAGGGCACTATGTCCTTAACATTTATATTGCACACATGAAATTAAGGACACCATGTCCTTAACATTTACACTGTACATATGAAGTTAAGGACATGAGGTACTAAATTTTAACAACATAAGGTGAAAATACAAGTTAAGGACATTATGTCCTTAACATTTACACTGCACACATGAAGTTAAGGACGTCATGTCCTTAATATTTACACTGTACATATGAAGTTAAGGACATGATATCCTAAAGTTTAATAACGGAAAGTGCAAATACAGGACACTCTGTCCTTAATATTTACACAGCATTCATGACGTTAAGGACATCATGTCCTTAATATTTTACACAACATTCATGAAGTTAAGGACGCCATATCCTTAATATTTACACAGCATTCATGAAGTAAAGGACATCATGTCCTTAATATTTACACAACACCCATGTCTAACACAGGGATATTTTTGTCGGGGCGAATAAAAGATTATTAAGCACTGGCTAAAAAGTAAATACATTTTAAATAGTGAATAAAGAGTAATCACTAAATAGTGGTTAACCGTGCACTTCCCCCTTCAAGAGGACAGGCCCTGCCACTTATGGACAAGGCCCAGACCTCTATAGCTGGCACCTGGGCCGTTTAAGTTATTCTTATCATGCCAGGGGGGTACAGTTGTGTAAAAATTGTGTGGGGTAGCCACTTTTTAAAGTAGTATTTACTTTTTATTCGGCATTTTTAATGTTTAGCAATATAGCCACTAGACTATTATAATTAATATGAAAAGACTGTGTTACCCTTTCTTCTATCTCTTTCATGTGTTAGGGAGAAGAACTGTGCCACCGATAACGGTTTTCAATGAGCAAACTCCTCCGTTCTCTACTTTTCCATTTTCCATTCTATTTGTTTCTCTACTCTATATTTGTTTAATTCGAAAAATTGATAATCGCAATAGTACTAGTAGTAAAATGATCAGAATTCGAAATGAGAAATAGTAAGAGTTAGGCTAACGCTTTAATTAATAAAGATATAGATAGCAGGAGTTATGAAAGAGACCGAAAGATCTAAGGAAGCTGACGACGTGGCGGATACTGCATTTTTACTGAGCGTCAAAAGTTAAGGGCACTTGGTCCTGAATTTAGAGTTACAAGTTCAAAAGTTAAGGATACTTGGTCCTGAACTTAGACTAACAAGCTCAAAAGTTAAGGACAATAGGTCCTGAACTTACAGTTACAAGTTCAAAAGTTAAGGACAATAGGTCTTGAAGTCCTGAACGACTAACAAGCTCAAAAGTTAAAGACAATAAGTCCTGAACTTACGCTAAGAAGCCCAAAAGTTAAGGACAACAGGTCCTGAACTTAGACTAACAAGCTCAAAAGTTAAGGACAATAGGTCCTGAACTTAGACTAACAAGCTCAAAAGTTAAGGACAGTTGGTCCTAAACTTACAGTTACAACTTCAAAAGTTAAGGACACCTGGTACTGAACTTAGACTAACAAGTTCAAAAGTTAAGGACAATATGTCCTGAACTTAGAGTTACAAGCACAGAAATTAAGGACAGGTGTCCTGAACTTCGAGTTCCAAGTTCAAAAGTTAAGGATATGTAGTCCTGAAGTCCTGAACTTAGAGTTACAAGTTCAAAAGTTAAGGACATGTAGTCCTGAAGTCCTGAACTTAGAGTTACAAGTTCAAAAGTTAAGGACACTTGGTCCTGAACTTTATGAGCAGAAGGGTGTTTTCGTCTGGGCAGGTAAAGTTTATTAAAACAGTGGCTAAAGACTAAAAATATTTTAAATAGTGAGTTAAAAGTAAATACATGTGTTATTAGTGGCTAACTGCGCACTTCCCCCTACAGTTATTGTGCTAACCGGCCCGTTTTCAAGCCAGGTGGATCCAAAAATCTTCAATTGCATCAAAAATTATAATTCGAAGGTGGGAGCAAAATAGAAGCGGAAAAGTAGACATGTTGGAAGAAGCTTAGAAATATTGGATGCCCATTTGTTTCAATTGAAATTTAGTACAATTTTTCAAACAGTGATATATCCTTTTTCTTCTTCTCTAAAATATATTCTAATCTATGCTTATCCCCTTGTTGAATAAGAATACAATAGGGAAAAACAATCTCCTTTAAACGCAAAGACATGTTTACGTGGAGATTGTACCATATAAAAAATAAAAATCAAGATTTAATAACTCCAAGAACCGATGCTTGAAGTGACAAGGAATGCTTAGCATCACCAATATGAAGACTGTGTTCACCTATAGGAATTCTTCGAACACCAGCCTTATCTACCACACTTAAATACTTGCAAACATGAATATTTATCGCCACTCGTTGCAGCGACCTCGCCGGAACATGCACTTTTTCAAACGCGACCAATTGTTTATGTGGCGCCCAAAGTCCAACGGGCGGCTTTGAAAATACCAGCAATGTTTGGGTACCGTCCTTTGATCCTATGTTCTTCACGTCGATATGAACTTGAATTGATAACTTGCTGCATTTTGCATGTGTCACTCTGATTGCTTTGCTTGTTGTGATTGTGGTGTTGGAAGCATGGCGACCAAATATTGGAATGGCTAACATGTTTGGAGCTTCAGCAATTGTGTTTATGAATTTTGTGTAGCTTAATCCATGCCCAAATGGGTATACTAATGGACCTTTGTAGAAACGGTATGTTCTTCCAGGGTAACCTTTGGCTAAGTTTGCTCGCATGTCCATTGTTGTCATTGGTAAATTGTTTAGGTACTCCTGTGGGTACCATGTCATTGGCAGCTTCCCACCTGAAAACATGTTTTACTTGATGATCAATTACAGTTATATACGCTGATAATACATAGAATTTTTACCATATTTTAACCAGTGGCGGATTTGTATGTGAATAGATCATTAGAATTTTAATAAATTTTAGATTTTGAAACCGTAACTTTAAAAAGGTAATAGGTACGTAGTAAGAACATAAACATAAATCTATCAAGTTTAAATTTTTAACTTACCTCTTGTTATCCTTATATTTCCAATCTTATTTTTCAGGTTGCAAAATCCAATGTTTAATTAGTGGACGGTTACTTATAATTATCTTTTAGGTATATGGTAGTGTAAAAATCTTCAGCAATCTATAGAAGTTAAGCTCTATATGATTCTCTATATCCTATTTCGCTTTACTCACTACAATAAATGCTGTACCATAAGAAAAACAGAACGCGCCCAAAAGAAGAAACAGAAATCCATTTTTGTGGATTTTGTAGGGAGTTTACCTGGATTATGGGCTCCAAAAAGGACATCAGCAATGGCAGCACCACCAGCTTGTCCAGGATAACCAACCCAAACAATACCACCAATTCGTGGATCCTTCTCAGCAAATGTAACATCAACTGGGCCTCCAGACATAAGGACCAATATAACAGGACCTCTTGAGGCCTTGGATACTTGGGAAATGAGATCTTGTTGGAACCCAGGCAAAAGCAGCCCAGTTCTGTCTCTGAATTCAGCCTCAATAGATTGGTCCAGGCCCATTACTAGCACCGTTGCATCCGCTTGACGTGCAGCATCTACAGCTCCAGGAAATAGTCTATCATCAGAGCAAGCTACATCACCACAACCTTGTTGGTGAATGGTCTTGGCATATTTGGCTATTCCTTGTAATGGGCTTGTGTATCCACATGCAACACCTACATTTTTAAAAAGTTCAATTAGTCTTCAATTCTTTCCACATAATTAACACTCTCTCGTCTCATTTTATGTGTTTGTGTTTGACTGGATATGGAGTTTACCTGCGTAATTTCCAATCATTGTGATGGTAACATCGGAATTAGGTCCAATAACAGCAACATTACGATGGCGTCGAGGAGAAAGAGGAAGAGCAGGCCCATGATTCTTAAGAAGAACAATTCCCTGTCTAGCAGCTTCAAGCGCGAGTTCTTGATGGGCCGGGCTGCAAACATCTCTTGGGCCAAGATTTCCATAAGGTTGGGCTGATGGTTCTCCATCAAACATCCCAAGCCTCATCTGAACAGCAACTGTATTAGCTAAGTTGGTATCTATAGAAGCCTCTTTGAGGATACCACTTCGCACTGCAGTCTCAGTATGTTGGGCCAGAAAAGGCCCACAGTCCAAATCAAGGCCCGCTTTGATAGCATCAGCAGCAGCTTCCTCAGGGGTTGATGTGTAGTGTTGATTTTCGTAGAAAACTCCGACGGAGTCACAGTCGGAGACAATGTAGCCGTTGAGACCCCAACCGCCGCGTATGGTTTTGCGAAGAAGTTCTGGATCAGCACAAGTTGGTATGCCATTGACTTGATTGTAAGAGCACATTACACTAGCCACCTTACCTTCTCTAACACAACTTCTAAATGGTACGTCGAACGTATCTTCCATGTCTTGCTTGCTAACCTGTGTACATTGCCATAATTGTTAAAATAAAACGTTTCATAATATTGTAATGTTTCATGCAAATGATGTCTTCTTTTCTGTAACCTATGGACATGGCCATGAATTGTTCCAAATAAAAAAGAGAGAAGTAATGGTTTCTTAATTTTGTAATGTTTCAAACAAATGATCCATGTGATATTAAACGAGGCATCCTAAATAACTTGGTATAGTTTAGCAATTTGTGAACGGAGAGGCCAATCCCCAAACTAGAGGTGATCAACATGCTTAAAATTTAAAGACTATTGGTGGACCTCTTGATACATATATAAACTTTAAATTAGGTGCATAAATACAGTCTATTTCCATGGCAATGGTGCACGTACCCCACTTATGTATATGCTGGATTCGGTATTAATGGTGGTCAATTCAGTTGCAAGAATCACGGTAAAAATAGCTAGCCAGTTTTCGGATTGATCATTCAAAAATAACCAGCGTTTACAAGGTCATTGAAAAATAGCTACTAGTTTGCTGCAACAGGAAAAATTTCAACATAATATACTGGAGATTGGTACACATGTGTGTGAACTTCCAGCATATTATGCTGGATCTCCAACATGTGGAAAGTTCCAGCATAATATACTGGAGATTCGAGCATCTGTGTATGAACTTCCAGCATATTATGCTGGATCTCCAACATGTGGAAAGTTCCAGCATAATATACTGGAGATTCGAGCATCTGTGTATGAACTTCCAGCATATTATGCTGGATCTCCAACATGTGGAAAGTTCCAGCATAATATACTGGAGATTCGAGCATCTGTGTATGAACTTCCAGCATATTATGCTGGATCTCCAACATGTGGAAAGTTCCAGCATAATATACTGGAGATTCGAGCATCTGTGTATGAACTTCCAGCATATTATGTTGGACCGGTATATTATGCTGAAAATCTAGTATATTATATTGGAACTCCAGTATAGTTCCAGTATATTACGCTGGAGTATTTTCTAGATTTTGAACAGTATTTTTATTCAAATTTATCTTTATATAAAAAGTGGCTAAATTTTGATTACTTTTAAAAATATAACTATTTTTGAATGACCAATTGTAAATCTAGCTATTTTTAAATTTAGGCCAAATCACAATCCAAATCATAATGTTACAAATTTAAAGTAATAGTCACCTGACAGCTATTGCCTAGTTGGTTTCACGTTGCTTGTATATGATTGAAATAGAGCGCGACCTAAGTTTGAGACTAGTGATAAATATATAGTCTATTGGTTGCTGATATATCTTGTTTCAACCAATATATAAACTTCTCCCGATTTAGGTGGTAATGTTTGACTTTATATAAGGTGTGAGAAAAAATTAAGACTTTAAAATTTACCAGTTACAAAAATTTATATGGCTATAAATCATCTCATTAAAATTAAAATAAAAAATTAAAGTTAAATTATTTTTAAATTTAAAAATATGACAGTTTTTATTGGGACATAGTAAAAAAAGTATGACACATAAATTAGGATTGAGGAAGTAATAAAAAAAAATTACCAATACATATTACTAATATTCGATTTATATCCATGACACTCAGAGGCGGATCTAGGATTTTTTTAACATGGGTGTACTACTAAAAAAAATAAGGAAAAAATGAATCAAGTGGGAATTAATCCTTATTCCTCGTGGTAACTAACTCAGCCTTCAACCAAGTGCACCATCCAATCATCTTGGAAGATAGGTGCCAAAAATTAATACTCCCTCCGGTTCAAAATAAGTGATTTTTTGGTTGTTTACACACATATTAGGAAATTCATCTTTTAATATTAATTAACAATGAAATTAACCATATTAAAATTTACTATTTCTTCACATAAACACTCCTGACACATATTTCAACATTATTTACTCCAAGGATAATGTAGGAAAAAAATAATTAATGCATTCTTGAAATCTGGAAAAATCACTTATTTTAGATCACAACAACAAAATAAAAAATCACTTATTATTAATCGAAAAGTAGTATATTAATTTTAAAAAATATATACATAAAATATTTAGATTCACGCGCCCGTAATTGTGCCTATGAATCCAAAAATAAAAAAGAAACATGTCTGGAAATACAAAAAGTGATGGTGCCTAGAAATGCTGAGTGGTCAGAAAGAGAAAAAGGGTGGGAATTTCACGAGATGTACATACAATTATACTACTACTACATTTCTAGAATTGAAAAAGATGGATGAAATATTGAAATTACCTTAGCATTAAAATGGAATCTATCGACCCCACTCCAGTTATCGAGGTCGTAGGCAGTGTAGTGCTTGCAACATGCCGCTACTTTCAGCCGGTCACCTTCTTCATTTCCCTGTAACCCTCTCACGTAGCGCTCAGCGTATATACCGGCCACCACTGGATCCTCACCGGGAGTCTCCTGTCCCCGGCCCCACCTTGGGTCTCTAAATATGTTCACGTTTGGGCTCCAGTATGTCAGTCCTCCCATTTCTCCATTGTACATTGCTCTTGCTTCATCTGATACTACCTGCAAAAACATTACACATGATTTAACAAGGTTTAAAAAGTGTAGTTCAAAATACTATAACAATTTATATTTTCTTTGTTCCATATTAATCAATTTAACAAAAAAATACGGACTACGTTTTTATATTTCCCATCTAAACTATATTTTCCGTCTATCCTAATTGATAAGGGGATGTGACCTTATATTGAATACCATGCCTGTTCAATTCTGGCAAAGTTGCAACTTGGCTGATACATCTTACAAATGGGACCCAAAGGCGTCGTATCGACCCATCCACAAACTTGCCAACTTTTTCTCAAGCACCCAGTCCTCTAATTGGTTGCAAGTTACAACTAGCACAGAAGAAAGAAAACCTTTTTTTTTCTACATTATATTAACCCCAATTACCTCACCCCTCTTTCGAATTAATGTCACGGCTACCTTAGCTTTTGCTTTACATATGCAAATGACATTACCTAACATACAGATACTATATATATTATAAGTGAAACCAAAGGAGATGGGATTACTATAAATTAACGAGTTACTCCAGTGATGGATCACATCACGAGTCCTTAGTCAGGGGCTCGCTTCTAATTTTCACTCTTTAGTTTGGTGCTTAAAAAATATAAAAGTCAATGGATTGATAAGATAAACAAACAAGAAGTCGACCTCTTCTTTTGAAAAAAAAGTGTTCCTCAAAGATACACTTAATTGATCCCAAAGCTCTAGTTTGAAACATCAAATTGTGTCACACGTCAATTTGAGAGAATAGCTAGGCTGTACTCCCTTTGTATGATCTTGAATGTTTAAAGTGTGATGGAAGTCCAATATTAAAAAAAAAACAAGATATTGATGGGTTCGATTATGTTAAGAAAATGAATCTTTCGCATTAGGCCTAACTTAATGTTAAAAACTAAGTGAAAATTGTCACAAATCTTGTAAGAAGACAACAACACATTTCTTTAACCAATACTCCTAATAACATTAACTCCCACAAAATGCGCATATGTATAATATCCTATTGAAAGTATACTTTAACCATTTGTAATAGGCTGTAGACTCTTTTTAAAGTAATATCAACTCGTATTTATTCTTTATTAACTAACAAATAATTTAATATTATAATAATCTCTATGTAGTTAGTGTCAAGATATGTTAAAAAATACCCACCGCCAACAATCAGCAATTCCATGCAGTCGCATGAATCGAAAAGTAAGATCTTTACTCTGCTATACACCATAGACAAACTTAACAAAAACACTGTCCTTAACCTTACAAAAGTATGCATAGATAATATAATACATATAACTATTATAAATTGTAAGTGTAGTTTAATTGTTTTTACCACATACTTATTTGTATTTACCACATCACCAATTAATGATCATTACTAATGTCATATGTAATTACTTTATAAGTGAATATCAATAGTAACATTACGATAACAACAACAATAACAATAACAATGTATCACCAAACAAGTTAGAGTCAGCAATACGAAGCATAAAATGAGTACCATTATAATACTTACCCGTCCAATTTCTTCCCACAAAGAAGCATTGAAAGAAGCAGCAGTAGTAATGACTTGAGGGAAGCTGGTGGCTCCTGGAAAATCACCACCAAACTTAGTCCCTGGTCCTACATTTGACACTCCATGTAGTGCCTCCGACCACCACTCATAGCCTTTAATTCCTAGCCTCGGCACAGCTGCAGCATTATTCCCCAGCAATTTCACCTTCTCTTGCAATGTTAACCTCCCAATGAGGTCCCTTACTCTATCACCAATGGCCAAATTGGTTTGACAAAAAGGGAAATTTTTGGTAGCCTTATCTCTTGGGTCACAGGCAAATGGGGAACGAGCTTGAACAGATATTGAAATAAGAAAAAGGCAGAAAATGAACAGAGTGGAGGTGGGGTTGCTGACGCCTCCACTCATTTTTGTGTTTGTGGGAAGAGAATATTTGTCCTTCCAATGGTTTGAGAGCTTTGGATGTAAAAAGAGTGAGAATATATAGAGCTGATGAAACAGAGTTTTTGATTTGTTTCAGTATGGTTATTGGCTGGCTAGTGGTTATTATGGAATTAATGATGTAAGAGATGATGGGCAATTCACCTTTTTAACAACTGATATGGTACGTTTGATGGGGTTATACACAATATTTTCGACTTATATTATATATAATGCTTTTAAAAAAGAATTCTTGTTACATTTGCATTCATTGTTATAAAAAAAATAACAGAGCAACATTACTTTAAATTCTTGGATTCGTATGTCGTACAAATAGCGCTTTGTTCATGACCGTCAGATCACCATGATGCTTGTTTCACTGTTTAAAGGAAGATTATACATAGGATCGAAGTGACAAACGGCCAGGTCGTATATGGTTCAAGTTGAAAACGGATAATGAATAAACAAATAAATTATTCAACCCATAACCATATTATACATGGCTTCTTAAGTATGATCACTTTTGGTAGAATTTGTAGTCTCCCAAACGTGAGAAACCCCAAATTTGAAGCTTTACAAATATGAAAGTTAAACTCATTAGTTATTCATTGATTACCCATTAGTTATCCATTTTCTAAATGGATAATATAAATCTTCTTCATATTTAACTCATTTTTAAAAATTTTATTATACAATCCGTTTGTTAGTGGATGAGAAGATGGAACTGCTTTTTTTTAATCATTTTACTATTACTAATTCTAATATAAGAGAATAGGATAAGGTTTTATACTTCTTTTTTATCTTTTAAGGTGAAAATGCAAGTTGCAAAGGTTGCAACTTGCAAGACCAGTTGATGTTGACTAGGAGTATTATTTAACCAAATCACTTTTGATATAGCGGCGCTCAACTTCCTATCTTAGACGTGTCGGAGAATACTTTTCAATTTATAAAACATACACTAACACACACACACACATTAAGGTTCCCTGAAATTTTTTCAAAGGATCTAAATCTTTTAGATGTATCCAACTTATTAAGTAGGTTACAACCAACCAATTATTGCTATATAAATAAATCTGATTCATGCAGATGTTATATAATGTGAATAAAACGTCGTTCACTAAAAAGCTTCAGTGAGTCTAACCTTTCTACCACCATTTTGTTGTTATCACCGTCGAACAACAATCACCATCGTCAACAACTTTCACCAATTATTTCATCCTTAACTATCACCACCAGCTTCCTCTTACATCAGTAACACCAATCATCTCATCAATCACCACCACTATAACTAGTTATATATGACTACCGACTATCATCTCACCTTCATTATAGATCATTGCCATCCTTAATAATCCATCGCTAGCTTTTAGAGTGTGCTTTAAACAAACGGTTTTAATAGCACACCATATAAGAATTTTTTTCTTTCTGATATTGATCAGTTTATATAAATTTAATTATTATTTTATTTGAGTTTTATTTTTAGGTAAAGTATAATTAAATGTATTCAAATGTTGAAAAAAATAACTAGTCTTAATTATCTAATGTTCAAACTTAAAAACAATCTTAATACTATAATATGTTACGCAGAGTTAGATCCATACATCTTTAACATTTAAAAAAAAAATACGAAATCTAAGTAATTAATACGGTAATAAACAACCTTCAATCAATCTCTCCAACGACTAATTGTCATGTTCTACTTAAACCTTATAGTACGAGGTACTTCCGTTTCATTTTATGTAAAAAAATTTTTTTTTTGGTTTGTTTCAAAAGAATGACTTATTTTTAAATTTGGAAATAATTTAGCTTAAACTTTCAATTATATTCTTAATGAAAAGTTTTTATAACCACACAAATACTCTGGACTCCTTTTTGACTTGTTGAGGAACACAAATTCTAAAAATATTCATTTTTCATAAAATTTCGTGTCCAGTCAAACAGGTTCGCATAAATTGAAACGGAGAGAGTAAGAACTTTGAGGCGGTGAAAACAGAAAAGGGTCTAAAAAGGAGAGTGATGTGTCAAACGAAGATTGGTTTATAGGTAGCTGAAATATATGATCATATATATATATATGCACACAAGAATACTCATCGGTCATAAATTGAAGTACTCCATCTACTATAGAGGGAGTCAACAATGTAATAAACGCACCACTAGGACAAGCAAGAATCCATTAAAAAATAGATATGGATAAGTTAGCATGTCGAGGAACACAGAATTAATGAAGAAATTATGTTTCAATTACATGTTGCATTAAATTGATCAGTAGGTTCTTGCACTGTATATATATTTTTGCTGCGAGTTCATGAACATTAAACTTCAATAAATTAAATGGAAAGTTAGATGTTAGGCGTTATGCCAAAGCTTTTTCTTGTAAATTTTCAACAGTTTAATATTATAAAGCGACAAGATTTTGACAGCTAAGAAATCATGATCAAGAAATTTACAACATGTCCTTTAGATAAAATATAAACAAGGAACACTACATGAAATGAGATCTTCATTAATTGGCGACCTTTACGTGACAACCTAAGAATTTGACACAGTTTTTGTGCCGTTTAATAGTCACAGGTGAATTTAGGATTTAGAACATTACAATTTAAATTAATCATTTAAGATTTTAATATATTTCAGTTGGACCTACATTTTCTAAAACTTCATTATCTCTGGTTGCAACGATAAAAAAGTTAAATTGCAACCTTAATAACGATAAAAAATATAAAGCGCGGCCTTAATATAACCGCAACGAAAAATAACACATATGAGTTGCGATAAAAAAGGGATCACCACATGAAGTGCAACTAAAGATTAATTTGCCTCTCCTCCGAACATTAAAAAAAAAAAAAAAAACTGAGTGAAATTTCTCTTGTTGCAACCTATTAAAAGATGGTGATTTATTATTGACATATATCTTTTTGTGGCGACAGAATAGTCACGCAAACCCGTGTACTGTTTAAGAATGAAAGAGCTAATGCTGAAAAACAATTGTGTTTTATTTTATTTATCGATCTTTTCTTTTTTGGGGTCCAAGCACGTTTTGCGTCCATTTCAAATTTGTATCTGGTCTCTTTTTCATATGATTTATTGGATATTTGCAACAAAATTGCGTAAAGGGTGTAATGTTAGTTAACTTTGCTTAAAAGAGTGGATTACATGTAAAAAACAGGAGTCAGAGGCAGAAAAATATGGCTGCCAAAGGTCCCACGCTTGGGCGGCGTAAATCGCAATTATTGTTGCATTGCTTCACTGAGGCGATTGCCAGCAAAGAAAAGAACTGAATATATCCTAAGCAGATATATTGAAAGAAAAAAAGTTAATGTCTCGCTCACAAGTCAATAAATGAAGTAGAGATAAGAGATTTTGGGTTATTTTATGGAATATATTCCTACCGAATACTTTATGAACAATGACCAATCCCAATCTATTATTTATCTTTCAAAGTTTTCCACCATTCTTTAAAACAATATTTTGCGACGAAGAGTATTTGTCTAAATTAACTTTCACTCCCCTTTAATGTGTCACTCCATATTAGTATTTTAAAAGGGGCATGAGGCGGGGTGTTTCACTTAATATTGTAAGGCGTAAATGCCGAGATAGAAGACTTAAACCCCACGGGCTTTTAGTTTTTCAAATTATAAATTAGTGAAATAGCATAATAACAAAAATTACAAAAATATTTTAAAATTTTTTTTTTAAAAGTATTAAAGAAGCTATAGAAGATAAAATATCTAGTATTTTTTCATAAGTATAAACAACACAATATTGTTAAAGTAATTATGAGATATAAATCAACTTAACGTCTTGACTTTGAAGCTATTAAACTATCATAATTTCTTTAAAATTATTACCAAACTATACTTTTACCTTCCTAAAAGTAAATAATCACTAAATTTTATCAGTACTATAATTTAAAACATTACTCCTTTATGAATAATAATACAAAAAATGCTTTCAAAATTAAAATAATAACAAATTAATAATTTTAAGAGACACAAAACTAAGATACGAAGTCCAATAGCACGATATAAATTTCGTCTATCTATATTCTGAAGAAATGTTCATATAATATTCACCATCTTAATTAGTAAATGTACAATAATATGGCTCGTTATTTAAGTTACTCTCAATTATTTATTTTTTTATAGATGGATAGAACTTTTATTATTCGTCTGTTAGAATTTTTAGGGTTAATGGCGATAATTGGAGAGTTTCACACATAATTTGTGTAGGAACTATTAAATCGGTATTGAGCGTTGAGCGTGTTTACGACACATAGTCGGACGCTTGAGGCATAAGCATCACATGACTAATCCAGCATGAGTCCCGAGGTGTTTTGCTAAGTGTCCCGCCCATGGGCGAGTCCCAAAAATGCCTCAATAAACACTCGACTAATTAACATAACATTGTTAAATCTGAAGGAATATAATTATAATACTCTGCCAATCCACGAATATGATTTTGATATGGCATCCTAGCATTAAATACGATGATTATTATTTAAATTTCCTTTCTTCCAAACGTATTGTAGGATGCAGATCGGACCAATCTTGCATGGATCTAATCTTGGCAATCTTTTTTCTTATTTTATCAATGTTATTATAAGATGATGGTAGGATAGTAGCTGGGTTATGGACGACAAAATTTCGACATCCTCAGTAGTCGTGGATTTGGTATTCTTGGGAAGGTACCATCACTTCCTTCTAGGGGTGCACATGGTCCAGGTTGGTTCGGGTTTTATCAAAATCAAACCAAATCAAACCAATTATATCGGTTTGAATTGGTTCGATTTTATCGGATTTTTCGTGTTTTCGGATTTTTTATTACTTACATATTATTTCAATCTTACTTTGTTAAATATTTGATAATTAAATATATATTTACTAAAAATATAAAAAATTGACAAACATATTATCAATTAAAATATTCTTATGGAATAATTCTATTAGTAACACATAATTGTTATTTTTTTAATCGTTCGTGGAAATTTTTCATTGATATACACATTCAGGTTAACCGAATTTCGTAATTAAATATAAAAATCAATATGATACATACATATTAATAATCACTTCACATTTGCAAAAAAAATAAGAATTTAATAGATCTTAACATATAAGAATATGAAAGAAAGAACATATGATATAAGAATTTATATCATAATTTAATAGATCTTAACATATGATATGAATATGAAAGAACAAAGAGATAGACGCATTTCAGTAACACTTGATAAGAAAGTGATCATACAACTCATTATTTAAGGTCAACAAATATGGAGCACTTCATATTCTATTAAAATTTATATCCCGCAAGAGAATCCCAAATATTTGTAGATATTTTTTAAAGAAAATTCTATATAAAATCTTTAAAGTATATATAAAAATTGTATATTTATATGTCGGGTTGGTTCGGATATTTTTTACTCAATACCAAATCACGTCGGACTTTTTAATCGGTTTGATTTTACTTTTGGGTTTGATTCGATTTTTTGGTTCGATTTGTACACCCCTACTTCCTTCCGTGTGTTTTCAATTAATCATCACAATCGTTACTTTTCTTTTTTCTTTATTTTTGTCGGGGAAAAAGATATACAGTGTAAAAAAATCGATTTTTTTAGATTAATTGCTGGTCTTTTCCAAGATGTATAATCAGGATTATATTCATTTTTTGTATAACATTTTGTTTAAATGATAGCGCACAGATGGGATCTCAAGCTTTGGGACTATTAGCTGTGAGTATAAAATGGTTATGTTTTTGCGGATCATAGTCAAGCTGCGATATTTTTCTTGAATGTCCTGCCTTTTGACCAAATCAGTAAGATAATCTAATCTTGTCAATTCCGGCGTCTGATGGCATCCGTGAGACGTGACTAATCTAAAATTGTATAGCATTTAAAGCAAACAAAATGCAAAAAATTAATTAATTGTCTAGGGTATACTAACATAACTACAGAATTACGTTGAAAGTCATAGACAAATTCAGAGAATATTAAGATGAAACTGCTCTAGCGTACAAGACATATGATTCAGAGCACAAAGCATGCATAGGACGTTTTTGGAGCGTATAGGATAAAAAGACCACTATTAACGGTATACACCAATTAATTTTAAATCTCAAATTCGTAATTGGTAACACGTTGTTTCACCAAAAAATATGAATCTTCGATCAAATAATTAAATTTATGTTAGTATGGATTAATCTTAGCTAATAATAATATTTTTAGGTGAAGTTCTTAAAGAAGCAATAAATATCACACAAGTGTGGTCGGAGGTAACACATGTGTAGTAAACATTCCACAAATCAGAAATAATATTGTTGCATTTAATAACAATGAATAGAAATAAATGACATATAAGTAAATAGAGGGAATGAGTCACCCAAGAAATGATGAAATAAGTGGATGTTCTTCCTGACAATGATGAATGATAGACAATCTTTTGAATATTTGAATTATTCTCGGATCTAGTGGAAAAGTATGGACAAGAATCTTACTGATAAATATCAAAGTGTGTTCTTTATAAATAAATATCACAAGTACCTTATCATTGTCCCTTTTTTATTTATATGGGACATGTACTTAAGAAACCCTAATAGTACAAGTGCAGAGAATATCCACTAAAATATTCTCTTTAATATCTTATCTTGAAAATTACTCATTACAGCTCTGTCAGCAGTACTCGACCTCGATCCCCTTTGACACCTCGATTACGGCTCTCGTTTACTATTCGACCACAGACTTCGCTGCTTCTTGGGTCATTTCAAAATACGACCATTTGAAAACTCTTCCCTTTATACTATCTTGGATTAAATATTCTAAAGACAGATTTTAACCATACATGCACAGATTTCTTGATTTGTTAGCGAAAGACGAAATTCGTTTTAGCCTGCTTTCTCTAACTACCCAATATAATGGTAGAGGGTCCAGAATTAATAATATTTTAGCCCGCAATTATTACAGCAATCAAGGAGTTTTGAGGAATAAAGTGAGGTTGTTACACCAATAGGCAAATAGCTGCCAATTAGGATTTATCTGTTATCCACTTGACATTTTTGAATGGTAAAACATAATTAAGAAACTATCCTCATTCTCACCAAAAATATATATATATATATATATATATATATCGTAATACGAAGTCAAATAAGAACGAATCAGCTGCTATTGCATTCCATAGTTCTAATTTTATATAATTAATATGTTATCAACTCTAGAGTGTTGAGGGTGATTGGTGAGTAAGGGCCCTGAATTCATCCTAGTTAATCATGACGCTTTTAGTTTTCTAAGCAAGTATTTTAAACTTTTGGTTTGAGTTTTACGTCTCATTGTTCTTGTAATGATTGTTTCTTTCAAACGAATTAATATATATATATATATATATATATATATATATATAGAGAGAGAGAGAGAGTGTGTATGAGCGTTGCATGTGTGGTTAGCACCAATCAATAAAATATGTGTATATGAAGAACATATAAATCAGCGCCCCCAGGAGCCTTTATCAAAAAAAAGAAAAGGAAGAAGAACATGTAAATCAATTTATCAAATGTCAAATTTTAAAATGTCTACACTAAGTTAATATTTTAAAATAAATAACTTTGTACAGAGAAAAGTATAGGGAGTTGTCATTTATTTGAACGAATACCAGAAAAAAATTAATTAATATGGCAACTATCTTAGAATATATTTTTTCTTCTAAGGTTTCATTCTTATTGTTTTTAACGTTTGCATTTTTAACAGTTTGACTCTTACTACTATATTATAATCTATTTTATTATAAATTTTGAAAAGAATGACTTGGATTTTTCGCAAATTAGTTAAATCAAAGACTTTTTTGGTTAACTAGGATTGCTCTTAGCGTTAAAGAGATTTTTTTGTTGTTGATTCAAATCTTAATAATAGCTCGTCCCAAGTTTTAAATATTTAATTGTAATTATAATTTTTATCCAATAAGAATTTTACGTTCAATATAATAAAAAAAATAGGGTAATGCATCGCGCGTGTATCCTATCTCAATTAGTGTTTTAGTTACGAAATAAAAGTATAAGTTCCTGACAATAGTCATTAGTATTGACATTGTACATATAACTAACTCAATTAAGAAAAAAATATCTCATAGAAATCCCCAATCATCAGTTAATAATTCAACCTAAAATTTATGTCACTTTTAATAAAATAAAGTTAGCATGCTTCCTTTTCAGTTTCAGTAGTACACATAGTCATTAAAAACATAAATAGTGGATAAAACTTCACACATATAGCAAATAACTAATAATCCATGAATTTCAAATGAACACAAAATTAAAGTGTCCTAAAAATGAGAAAAGACATTCAAAAAGAATACTAAAGTTAGCTAGTAAAATACATCAGAGAATGACTCATAATTATATTTGAAAGAGTATACTACGTATCATTATTCAAATGGAATTAACATTTAAATAATTCTAATATTGATTAACTCCATTTGTCGTTATATTTGAAAATAATTAGTTTTTTAACAATTCTAAAAATTATTTTTAAAAGGAAAAATAATTGATACACATTTCGATTGGAGAACACGTATTTCTTCTTAATTTGAAGGGCATTTCTTTTGAAAAAATCTTACGAAAATTATAGTAATTCTTGTAACATGATATTGAATCTAAAACAATTGATATATCTATTTTTGGTAATTAAATTTTAATATTTATTATATATTTTTATTATGATTCTTCAAAAGGCCATCAGTAAAAATAATTATATGTTTTTAGAGATTTGGAATAAAGAGGGTCGTCATATAGTTTTTAGAAGAAATTGGTTCACACGTAAAATAATTGAGCACATATATTTTATATTAATTTGAACGGCATCTCCTTTGACGTAAGCTTACTGTGATGACCCAAAGGATCATCTTATGAATTAAGACACTATTATGGACTCATTATCCCTAAAAAGACTAATTTTAATTACTTCGATTTGTGTGCGCAGTCCGAGCCTAAAATTGAAAAGCTTTTATGTGAAAATATGAGAAATAATAATTTTGAAATTTAAATTTTAGTTTTAGTTGACTTGGGTCAACATTTTAAGTAAATGGCCTCGGATATGTGTTCCGACGATCTCGGGAAGTCCGCAGTAAAATATGGGACTTGGGCGTATGCCCTAAATTGAATTCCGAGGTCCCTAGCTTAAGAAATTAATTTTTGAAGAAAATTGTTACGATGGATTTTTAAGGAAATAAAGAAATGAATTAAGCTTTCAAATCGTTGGTATCGAGCCCGTATTTTAGTTCTGAATCATGGTACAGGTTTGTTATGATATTTAAGTCCTATTTGTGAGATTTGGTGAGAATCGGAATTGATTTGACGTGATTTGGACATCCGGTTGAAAAATAGTGAAATTGAAGTGTTCTTGAGAAAAATCATGAGTTTTGAAGTTGAATTCGTAGTTTTAAATGTTATTTTTGTGATTTGATCGCACGAGCAAGTTTGTATGATGTTTTTAGACTTGTGTGCATATTTGGTTTGGAGCCCCGAGGGCTCGGGTGAGTTTCGGGGAGGCTACGGAGTGTTTAGAACTTAGAAATCTCAATTTGTGCATCTGGTGTCTATCACCAGGCCTATGATCTCGCAATTGCGAGATCAGGCTTCGCAAATGCGAACCTGGCAGGCCTGGGAAATGCGACAAAGGCCTGGGAAGGCCATTCTCGCAAATGCGGGATTTCTCTTCGCAAATGCGAAGATTGCCAAGATGACCAAAAGTCGCAAATGCGAAGGCAGTTGGAAATGTGAAGGGTTCACAATTGCGATACCCATCTCAAACGCGAGCTTCGCAAATGCGAAGCTCCAGTCGCAATTGCGACATCCGCAACCTGTTAAGTGGGATTTTAGACGGGATTTTCACCCATTTTTCAATTCTCTCAAACCCTAAACCTCCGTAGGCGATTTTTCAAAGACTCAAACTTCTCCAAAACATAGGTAAGTGATTCCTAAATACTTTTTTCAATCTTTTACAACTTTTTACAAGATTTCAACCAAAACCTAGAACTTTCATGGTAAAATTTGGGATTTTTGGGTAGAACTTAGGAATTTTGTAATTTTGTAATTTAGGAATTTAGACCTCGATTTGAGGTCGGATTCCAAAACCAATTGTATATCCGGGCTCGGGGGAGAATGGGTAAATGGATTTTGGTCCGAACCTCGAGTTTAGACCAAGCGGGCCGGGGTTGATTTTTGTCTTTTAATAGGAGAACATAGGAACACTATAGTTTTTCATTAAAATTAATTTCTTTAGCAATAATTAATGATATTGAAGTTAATTCCTTTAACATTGGCTTGCCTAGAAAGTGTGGTGTTAGGCGTCATCACGATCCCGAGGGTTTGAAATTTGGGTCGTGACAAGTTGGCATCAGAGCGCTAGGTTGCCTAGGTATCACAATTCACGAACAAGCTTATTAGAGTCTGAAGGATCGGTACGGAGACGTATGTACTTATCTCTGAGAGGCTATGAAGTTAGGAACAAACTCAATTTTTATTTATACTCTATCGTGCGATTCTTGTTATCTCTAATATTGGTTGAACTCTTCTATTCTCTCGCAAATGGCGAGAACACGTGCTTCCTCTTCCGCTGACCAACAATCAGGTCCTCCAGCAGTAGTAGCTCCTACTAGGGGCATAGGTCGAGGCCATGTCAGAGGCCGAGGCAGGGGCAGGACTCAGCCCATTGCTCAGACAGCAGCCCCAGATTCGGAGCCCCAGATAGAGATTGATGAGGGGGCTCCAGCGGGACCAGCTCAGGTCCCAGAGGGGTTTATTGCTACCCCGGTGCTTCAGGACGCTTTGGTCCGATTAGTGGAAATTATGGAGAGTGTATCCCAGACTAGCACACTCTCCGTGGCAGCAACCGTATCTCAGGCTGAATTAGGGGTCCAGAATCCTGCTACCCACTCTCCTGATCAGACTACTCCACAGATTCAGAACCCAGCAGCCAATCCAAGTAGGGTAGTTCAACCTGCACCGCTTGTTGATGGAGCAGCTATGTCCTCTAATGCTTTGTGGAGACTAGACAGTTTTATCAAGCTTTTCCCTGTTCATTTTAGTGGTGCTACTTCAGAGGATCCTCAGGAATATCTTGTCAGTTGTCATGAGGTTCTTCGGAACATGGGTATTTTGGAGACTAATGGGGTCGACTTCGCCGCTTTTCAGATGACTGGTTTTGCCAAGAAATAGTGAAGGGGTTATTTGTTGACTAGACCAGCTAGGTCACCTGCTCTGACTTGGGATTAGTTTTCGCATCTTTTTTTGGAGAAGTTTCTGC
Source organism: Nicotiana knightiana (assembly GCA_005239525.1). Lineage (NCBI taxonomy): Eukaryota > Viridiplantae > Streptophyta > Magnoliopsida > Solanales > Solanaceae > Nicotiana > Nicotiana knightiana. Next base: position 50,608 of record ML405248.1, on the reverse strand, counting down.
CTATCACTACTAGAGAGGAGTGTCGCTGTCAGTTTGAGCTTCTTCAGCAGGGCAGCATGACTGTCACCCAGTGTGAGACTCGCTTCATGGATTTGGCCCGACATGTTATTCTTTTGTTACCCACAGAGAGAGAGAGAGAGGGTCAGGAGATTTATTAAGGGCCTTGATCAACCGATCAGATTGTAGATGGCTAAGGAGACAGTGAGCGAGATTTCCTTTCAATATGCGGCCAATGTGGCCAGGAGAGTCAAGATGGTTCTTAGGATGGGAGTTCAGGGGTCAGACAAGAGGCTTCGCTATTCCGGGGGATTCAGCGGTGCTTCATCTGGAGGTGGGATTAATTTCAGTAGAGGCCATTCTTCCAGGTCATTCCATTCAGCACTTCAGGCTTCACATAGTACTTCTGGTGGTCGTGGTTCTTATACTCCTCCTTCGTCTTAGCCAGTCTATAGTGCTCCATCAGCTCCTATCAGAGCACCTCCTCTGCAAAGTCATTATCATTGTCAGCCGGCTCGTCAGGGTCAGCCTCTATATCAGGAGGGATGATTTCAGTGTGGAGAATATGGGCATGTTCGGAGAGCTTGCTCGAGATTTTCGGGTAATCAGCATCAGTACCAGGGTTTTCGTGCCATAGTTTAGGCACCAGCTGCAGCACCACCTGTCCAGCTAGCCAGGGGTAGGGGTCAGGTAGCCAGAGGTAGGGGCCAGATTGTTAGAGGTGGAGGTCCGCATATCAGAGGTCCTCCCAGAGACGTGGTTTAGGGTGGCGGGTCCCAGCCCCGATTGTATGTATTTCCAGCTAGACCTGAGGCGGAGTCCTCCGATGCTGTTATCACAGGTACTCTTTCAGTTTGCAATAGATATGCTTCAGTTTTGTTTGATCGGGGTCTACTTATTCTTATGTGTCATCATATTTTGCATCGTATTTGGTTGTGCCCCGTGATTCCTTGAGTGTCCCTATTTATGTGTCTACGCCCGTGAGAGATGCTATTATTTTAGATCGTGTGTATCGTTCGTGTGTGGTCGTTATTGAGGGTCTTGAAACTAGTGTAGACCTTTTGCTTCTTCACATGGTCGACTTTAACATCATATTGGGCATGGATTGGCTATAGCCTTATTATGTCATCTTGGACTGTCACGCCAAGACAGTTACGTTAGCCTTGCTAGGGTTGCCTCGATTAGAGTGGAAAGGGACTCCTGGTCATCCTCCCATCAGAGTGATTTCTTATGCCAAGTCTCGTCGCATGGTTGAAAAGGGATGTTTGGCTTATTTGGCTCATATTCATGATTCGAATGCTGAAGTCTCTTCGATAGATTCAGTGCCTATTGTTCGTGAGTTTCGGGGGTGTTTCCGGCAAACCTGTCGGGGATGCCACTCGATAGGGATATCGATTTTTGCATTGATGTGGCTCCTGGCACTCAGCCCATTTATATTCCTCCATACCGGATGGCCCCACCAGAGTTGAAAGAATTGAAAGAACAGTTGTAAGACTTGCTTGATAAGGGCTTCATTAGGCCTAGTGTCTCGCCCTTGGGTGCACTAGTTTTGTTCATGAAGAAGAAGGACGGGTCGATGATAATGTGTATAGACTACCGGCAGTTGAATAAAGTCGTCGTCAAGAATAAATATCCATTACCGAGAATTGATAATTTACTTGATCAGCTTCATGGTGCCAGGGTGTTTTCAAAATTGATCTGAGATCGGGCTACCATCAGTTGAAGATTAGGGCGTCCGATGTTCCTAAGACAGCCTTCCGGACGAGGTATAGGCACTATGAATTTCTGGTGATGTCTTTTGGTTTGATTAATGCCCCAACAGCCTTTATGGACTTGATGAATCGGGTTTTCAAGCCTCATCTAGATTCCTTCGTAATAGTGTTCATTGATGATATTCTAATATACTCCCGCAACCGGGAGGAACATGAGCACCACCTCCGGATAGCGCTCCAGACTTTGAGGGGTAATCAGTTGTATGCAAAATTTTCAAAGTGTGCGTTCTGGTTGCATTCAGTAGCTTTCTTGGGTTACATCGTAACAGCAGAGGGTATTCAGGTAAATCCTAAGAAGATAGAGGCAGTCAAGAACTGTCCTAGACCCACTTCAGCCACGAAAATCAGGAGCTTCTTGGGTTTGGAAGGTTACTATTGTCGGTTTGTGGAGAGGTTTTCATCTATCGCAGCCCCAATGACTAAATTGACTCAAAAAGGTACCCCGTTCAAATGGTCGGACGAGTGTGAGGCGAGCTTTCAGAAGCTCAAAACAGCCTTGACTTCAGCACCGGTGTTGGTGTTACCATCAGGTTCAGGATCTTTCACAGTATATTGTGACGTTTCCCATGTTGGGCTTGGAGCGGTATTGATGTAGGAGGGCAGGGTGACTGCATATACGTCTCGGCAGTTGAAAGTCCATGAGAAGAATTACCATGTCCATGAATTATAGTTGGCAGTCATTGTTCACGCATTGAAAATATGGAGGCACTATCTTTGTGTGTACCGTGTGAGGCTTACACGAATCATCGTAGTCTCCAGTACTTGTTCATCAAAAGGATCTTAATTTGAGACAGAGAAGATTGTTAGAGTTATTGAAGTATTATGAAGTCACTATATTGTATCATCCGGAGAAGGCCAATGTGGTGGCTGATACATTGAGTAGGAAGGCAATGAGTATGGGCAGCCTTGCATTCATTCCAATCGGTGAGAGACCGTTAGCTTCAGACGTTCAGACTTTGGCTAATCAGTTCGTGAGGTTGGATATTTTTCCCAGCCGTGTTTTAGCTTGTACAGTCGCTTGGTCTTCCTTATTTGAGCGTATCAGAGATTGGCATGAAGATGACCCGCATTTGATGGTCCTTAGGACACAGTTCGGCACGGTGGTGCCAAGAAGGTTACAGTTGGATATGACGGTATTTTGAGGATGCAGGGTCGAGTGTGTGTGCCTAGTGTTGATGGGCTTCGCGAGTTGATCCTTGAGGAGGCTCACAGTTCTAAGTATTCTATTCACCTGGGTGATGCCAAGATGTACCAGGACCTACGACAACATTATTGATGGCGAAGGATGAAAAAGGATATTGTTGCTTATGTGGCTCGTTGCATGAATTGTCAACAGATAAAGTATGAGCATCAGAGACCCGGTGTTTTACTTCAGCAGATAGAGATTCCTGAGTGGAAGTGGGAGCGTATCACTATGGACTTCGTTGTTGGACTCTCACAGACTTAGAGGAAGTTCGATGTCGTTTGGGTTATTGTGGATATGCTGACTAAATCAGCACGTTTCATTCCAGTGGAAAGTACTTATACTTCAGAGTGGTTGGCAGATATATATATTCGGGAGATTGTTCACCTTCACGGTGTGCCCGTGTCTATCATTTCTGCTCGGGGTACGCAATTTATCTCGCACTTTTGGAAGGCAGTTCAGCGTGAGTTGCGTACACGGGTTGAGTTGAGCACAACATTCCATCCTCAGATGGACGGGCAGTCCGAGCGTACTATTCAGATCTTGGAGGATATGCTTCGCGCATGTGTTATTGATTTTGGAGGTTCTTGGGATCAGTTCTTGTCGTTAGCGGAGTTTGCCTACAATAATAGCTATCAGTCGAGCATTCAGATGGCTCCCTATGAAGCATTATATGGTAGACGGTGTAGATCGCCAGTTGGATGGTTTGAGCCAGGAGACGCTCGGTTATTGGGTACAGACTTAGTTCAAGAGGCCTTAGATAAGGTCAAGGTTATACAGGGTCGACTTCGTGCAGCTCGGTCTAGGAAAAAGAGTTATGCCGACCATAAGGTTCGTGATGTGGAATTCATGGTTGGAGAAAGGGTATTACTTCGGGTATCTCCCATGAAGGGTGTTATGAGGTTTGGAAAGAAGGGAAATTGTAGCCCTAGGTATATCGGGCCATTTGAGATTCTTGATAGAGTGGGGGAGGTAGCTTATAGACTTGCGTTGCCTCCAGGGTTTGTTGATACCCAATTTTTCCCAAAATATTTTTTTAAATAGCATATGTACCTTCAAAATCATGCATTAATATCAATTGGTATTTTTCCATAATTTTTTCTACATTTTATAAATTGTCCAGTATTTTATTTCCAATAAATAATTATAAAATTGCATCACAAATGATTTCAAAGGCATTTCTTGATTTAATTTATTATTTATGGTCCTATTAAGACCAAATTATTTCATAATTAACCAAATTGGCACCTTTTGGCTATAATTGTAATAACTTTGCAATTATAGCCCAATCATACGATTTTATACTATTTTTATCCAGAAATTAATCGTTTGTATTTTTAAAATACTAAGTAATCATCCTAATTATTTTCTACGTTTGAAATTTATTTTTATAATTAACAGCTATTTTTATAAATTATTTTAATTAATTTACATTGGGTGTTTAACAAATGGCCCCATTTATTTCAATTATAGCCAATTATAGCCATCCCAAAACGCCTAACTACACTAGCCCAAGACCCCAGGCCCAAACCCTTTACCTACCCGACCCAGTCTTATTGAATCCTGGTCGTTGATCATTTTTTATCAACGACCCATATTATCCCTTCCTTAATTAGACTTAAAGACTACCCTCCCAAGCCCCTCATTTTCCTCTTCTCACCCTGCCGTCACTCACCCCTTTGGCTCTCAAATTCTCCCTAACTCTAACCCTAATTCCCCTCCGCCGTCACTCATCTACTGTTTTCATGGTGGTTTCTCACCACCCCCAGACCTTCAAGGGTCTCTCTTACGCCGGGTATTGCTGTCTCTAAGGTCCTCAAGGGACCAGGGCCAGTCCACTTATGACTTTGGTTCTATCTTGCCTGTTTTAGGCCGTTATGGCTCGATTTTGAGTAAGATCTTCTTATTTCGCTTTAAACCTATGGGTTTCTAAGCCTATATCTTCATCCCTATGTTATTTTTTCTAAAAGCCCTAATCTCATCTCTTGAACTTCTCAGATTTGTACAGATCTGAGATGGTTCAAAATTATTTTTACTTGTTCTATGAAGATTCTTCTGATTTTTCAAAGTGACTTTTCATTTTCCTAAACTAGGGTTTCCCGAAAATCCTTTTCTCCAAAACATTTTCTGATTTTAAGTGTTTAATCTCCTGTTCTTATGTGTTTTCGACTGATTATGTTGAGTTTACCTCAACCCTAACTAGTTTATGCTAAAACCCCAATTTTTGGATATTTTTGTTTGGATTCTGAGTTTGACCGTGTTACTTGTCTACTGTTTTCGATCTATGCTTTGACTCTCATGATTTTCCTTTAGCTTAATTCGATGTCCTGTGATTTTTACCCTAGTATGTCTTTATTAGGCTTTGTGATTCTATTCTCGACTTATCCGGTATGTTTATGCTTGGCCTACTTATTTATTCATGGAAACCTATGTTGTTTTTCTCAAAATCAGTATTATTTCGAGTCCTTGATTCACTGACTTGCTATGGTAATACCTATATGCTGATTTCTGGTTATTTCCCTATTTTTCATAACCTTTAATTATTTCTTGCCTTATCTTTGATTAACCGTGAAATTTGTTGACTCTTACTAAGTGTTTCCTTAATTAAACTCTTTTGTACTTACCCCTAATTACCTACTATGTACCTAAGGTTACTTGATTTCCTCCTTTAATTATTTGCCCCGCTCTTGACCGTTGGTTGATTACCCCTTAATTGGTGGAAACTTGGCTGATCTTATGTATGATTGAATCTGTAATTTTATCTAATTGCTACATAATTGATTCTTTACCTTACTATGTCTAGCTCTCAACTTCTATATATACTCTCCTCCATTCTCATTTCTAACACACTTTCACTGGTTCAAAAACACACGAACACATTAGTTCAAAAACTCTCTCATACTCAAAGCCTTTCTGCTCTCTTTCTTTCTTTGTTACTTACTACTGTTTTGAATTAGCCGGGCAAGCCAAGGCTAACTATTGTGCTCTCTTGCCCCTCTTCACCTTTGTGTTTACTGTCCCTTTACTGGTATGCTCTGATTTTCAATTTAAGTTCCAAAACCAATATGTTTCTTTTACTGCTTCATTTTATCATGTTCCTGGTCTGTTTCTATCTATTATTTTGTTGTTCAACATGCAATTGACCTCTTTGCATCATTTCTTCATCTAGTATGCTAATTATGTCTTAACTCTTTAGGATTAGCATGTTTTCATAAACTTGTAATCTGATTCAATATGACTCAATTCTGTTCTGATGCTTGTGTACTAGTAGCCTAGTTCTGGTATGCCTTATTGATTTGTTACCCTAAGTAGCCCTGATGATACAATCATTCATGTTTAGTGCTTCTATGTTCTCCCTGCTGCTATGAAATCCTATACTATGTCATCTCCTAATCCCATGAACCCCCTAAGCACTTCTGATTCTGTGACTATGTTCTAAATTAGCATTCTTGAATTCATGTCTCACTATTCACACTATTAGCTACCCCTTAATTGCAAGAAACTTATGTGTATTATGTGTCCCCAGTCCCCAATTATCCCTGTGTGAAGGGTTGTTATTTGAGTATTGACTGAATCTGTTTGTGCTGTGATTAGTCTATTGTTTGTTCATTGTCCTACGCTTGTCAAAAGATTGTATTTTACTAAACAACTCTCTTATTTTATAAAAATGTTTCTACTAAGTCTTTTTCAAACACTGTCTTTCCTATTAAAACCTTTTCAAAACTATGTCAAGCACTCTCACTCTACTCTTAGGTCCTTAGGTTTTGCCCTTCCAGTGTATGACTGCCTTGGGATTCCTGTGAGATCCATCTGAACTCTGATGCACTGGGGCTGGCCCTTCCACACTGCACTTACTCAATTATGGTTATGAAATCTGGGTGTAAGCATTGGCCAGGATCCCTTGAGGTCCTTAGGGAACTCTGACACACTCGGATATGAGAAAGGCTATGAGACATTTGGGCACTTGAGGTTCTAGGAATCTGGGCCTGTTTTTCAGGCTCCCTATAGTGTAACTTCTTATTTTTCCTTATCTACTTATGTAATTCATTCACATTGGTTTGTAATAATTATTGTAAACATATATTGGGGATGGCTAGTGAAGTGGGGAGGGTAGCCATATAGTTCTGTTAACATCATCGGGTAAAAATCATGTTTTAAGCTTTACATTGTTTCTATATGCATTAGAATCCATGTTTTAGGACCAACATGTTCATTCAAACCATGCCAAGCATGCACTAGATACCATGTTCCTAGGATTTCATGTCTACTGTTTCAGCATCTCATCCATGCTTTATGTTTATCGCTTAGAAATTCCGCTCCTGGGACAATAAACAACGTTAACATAAAAGTTGTTACTCCTGTGCATTCAAAATCATGTCTCCATCACCCTGTAACTCTTTGTGCATTTTAGAAATCATGCCTTTAGGAATTCTGTGTATCCTGAAATTATGTCTTAACCATCCTGCATTTATATGTTCATATTAGATATCTTGCTCTAGGATTTCATTTACATCTGCTTAACCACGCCTAGTTTAACCACTGGCTCACGAAAAAGGTAGAAACAGTGTCACATCTAATTGTCTTGCCCTTAATAAAACTAGTAACAATCTTTGCATAATAGTATCACCTAGAACAACATGCTTTTAGGTAAAACAACTTCTGAACTGTTTTTAACAATTCTGTTAATTATTATGCACAATCCCACGCCTAGGCGAGCCTTAGGTAATCAATCTCTTTAAAAGCTGGAACATTGCTTGGTTGTGTATACTGTTTAAAGACACAGGTTTTAAAATCAGTAGGCAAACTGATTAGGGCTTGCTTCTGGGTTTATAAATAAAGTTGCATACTTCTGTGCATTGATATTCACTTAGATATCATGTCTTAGGATTCTGTCTAATAAGACTGCCTCTTGTTTGTGTTTGAGACGTGTTGCTTATGTGCATTATCTGTGGAGGTAAATCTGAGCCTTTTAATTGCTTCTTTCCTTTTTTATCTGTTCAAGTCCTATCTGTTCTTGTTTGTCTCCTAGTATTCTCTCCTTTAAACCTTAGGGGTCTATCTGGAACTGCCTAAAGGTAGATGTCCTAATCTCCTCCAGGACCATAAGCAGGGACGGTAACAACACACATATAGGTCGTTAAATAAACTCGCTTAATAACCACTAAGGGGTGGGAAGGGTAGACATGGATATGATATCCAGTGCGCTAATGCAACGTGTAGCCCCTCTTCTAAGGAGTGATTACCGGGCATTGTACTGATGTGATCCTATAGGATAAACAACCTAGGACCCCTTATCCCTTACATATGTGTGTTTAGATCATAACTCTTTCAAAACTTTATATGTGTGACTAGACTCTAAATCTTTTAATCTTTAGCACATATGTGTGTGTAGACTGCGAATCTTCTCAAAATCTTTATTTGTTTACCTATGTGTTTTTATTGCTTATGTGCAACCTGTTTTAAAATTCACAAAGCTTGTTTGGCTGGGAACCACGGTTGTGGACTTTGAGGGGTGCCTAATACCTTCCCCTTGGAGTAATTTCAAGCCCTTACCCAATCTCTGGTTATTCAATTAGTGTTATTGTGACCCTCAATATGTGCTCTAACGCACCTTAAAATCTTTAGGTGGCGACTCTTCAATTCCTTATCCCTTTCCCAAAAGGAAACGAGTTGTCCCAATAATGTCGAANTGGGGGGGGGACAGGGTTATCCTCAGTTCATCCGGTATTCCATGTATCCATGCTCCGAAAATATCATGGTGACCCATCCCACGTGTTAGATTTAAGCTCTGTCCAGTTGGACAAAGATTTGACTTATGAGGAGGAGCACATAGCCATTTTAGACTAGCAGGTTCGTCAGTTGAGGTCAAAGAGTTACCCTTCAGTTCGAGTGCAGTGGAGAGGTCAGTTGTTGAGGCAGCTACTTGGGAGTTCGAGTCGAACATCCAGAGTAGATATCCCCAATTGTTTTCCAGTTCAGGTAATTTTCTATGTTCCTTCGAGGACGAACATTTATTTTAAAGGTGGAGATTGTGATAACCCAAAGGATCATCTTATGAATTAAGACACTATTCTGGGCTCATTATCCTTAAAAAGACTAATTTTAATTACTTTGATTTTCGTGCGCAGTCAGGGCGTGAAAGCGGAAAGCTTTTATGTGAAAATATGAGAAATAATAATTTTAGAATTTAAAATTTAGTTTTAGTTAACTCGGGTCAAAATTTTGAGTGAACGGACTCGGATCTGTGTTCCAATGATCTCGGGAGATCCACAATAAAATATGGGACTTGGGCGTATGCCCGGAATTGAATTTCGAGGTCCCAAGCTTTAGAAATCATTTTTTGAAGAAAATTGTTACGCTGGATTTTTAAGGAAATAAAGAAATGAATTAATGTTTGAAATCGTTGGTATCGGCCCAGTATTTTGGTTCCGGAGCCCGGTACAGGTTTCTTATGATATTTAAGTCCTATCTGTGAAATTTGGTGAGAGGCGAAATTGATTTGACGTTATTCGGACATCCGGTTCAGAAATAGTGAAATTGAAGTGTTCTTGAGAAAAATTATGACTTTTGAGGTTGAATTCATAGTTTTAAATTTATTTTTGTGATTTGATCGCACAAGCAAGTCTGTATGATATTTTTAGACTTGCGTGCATATTTGATTTGGATCCCCGAGGGCTCGAGTGAGTTTCGGATAGGCTACAGAGTGTTTAGAACTTAGAAATCTCAGTTGGTGCATCTGGTGTCTGTCATCAGACCTTTGATCTCGCAACTGCGGGATCAGGCTTCGCAAATGCGAACCTGGCAGGCCTGGGAAATGCGACACATTTTGTCGCAAATGCGACAAAGGCCTGGGAAGGCCATTCTCACAAATGTGAGATTTCTCTCCGCAAATGCGAAGATTGCCAGGATGACCAGAAGTCGCAAAATGCGACATTTAAGTCGAAAATTTGAAGGCAACAGGAAATGCGAAGAGTTTGCAATTGCATCTCGCATCTCGCAAATGCGAAGCTCCAGTTGCAATTGCGACATCCGCAGTCTGTTAAGTGTGATTTTAGATGGGATTTTCACCCATTTTTCAATTCTCTCAAACCCTAAACCTCCATAGGCGATTTTTCAAAGACTCAAACTTCTCCAAAACATAGATAAGTGCTTCCTAACTACTTTCTTTCAATCCTTTACAACATTTTACAAGATTTCAACCAAAAACCTGGAACTTTCATAGTAAAATTGGGATTTTTGGGTAGAACTTAGGAATTTTAAAATTTAGGAATTTAGACCACGAATTGAGGTTGGATTCCAAAACCAAATGTATATCCGGGCTCGGGAGAGAATGGGTAAACGGATTGGTCCGAACCTCGAGTCTAGACCAAGAGGGCTCGGGGTCGATTTTTGTCTTTTGATAGGAGAACATAGGAAAACCATAGTTTTTCATTAAAGTTAATTCCTTTAGCAATAATTGATGATATTGAACCAATTATGATTAGATTCGAGCAGGTTAGAGGCATATTCTAAAGGAAAAGTTGTGATTGAGCAGTGAGTGACCTGCGAAGCTGAGGTAAGTGTTTGGTTTAACCTTGACTTGAGGAAATAGGAATCCCCGACTTTAATGCTATGTGAATTTGCATGTGCGTGGTGTATAAGTAAGGTGATGAGTATCTATGCACCACCAAATTATATGTTTAACATGATCCCTTCCCCGGTTCCAATTCACTATATTCATGTCTTGATTGTTTTCGTGATTTCGATGTCTCCATGTCTACTTGTTTTCGTCAACTTGTTGTTAAATGTTGTTTCACGTATTTGGAAGTGTTAGTTGATCCACTGGCTTCATTGTGGTACAAAAAGGGTTGAGCTGGTTGATTGTGTTTTACGATACACTCTGGTTGGTTTCATTGTGAAATCATAATTGATGAAATTCATGCATAGTACAACTTTCTACTTATAATTGTTGAGACATAAATATTGTGAAAGGCTTGACCTAAATTGTGAAATTTTTTTTTAAAAAAAAGAGATGTGATTGTCTGGTGGGAGCGGGTTGCACGCTGCAATAAGGAGCAATAAGGGAGGACATGTGGGATCGAGTTGCACGCCGCAACAAGAGAAATATGGGTGATATATATAGGGAGGAGAAATAAGGGTGGACAGGTGGGAGCGGGTTGCGCGCCGCAACAAGGAGCAGTAAGAGAGAATATTCAAGTTTTACTAATTTTAAATATAAAAACTGGAATACTCACCGTTTTATTGTTGTTATTTCATACTTTGCATTTACAGTTATTTTAAATTGCAATTTAGAAATTTTCGTGAGGATTGGTTATAGCTGAGATCTGGAAAAGTTAACTGAGTTATTTTATTAATTGTTGCAAGTTACTGTTTAATTAGTTTATTATTTCTTTCTTGCTTTATTATACATTGTATCCAGGTTATGTTATAAATACCCCGCCGTAGCCTCGTCACTACTTCGTCGAGGTTAGGCTCCGCACATACCACTACATGGGGTCGGTTGTACTGATACTGCACTTTGCACTTCTTGTGCAAATCCAGGTTCCGGCCAGAGTTGAGTTATCGAGTCGTAGCTGAGCATTCGCACGAAGACACCAGGTAGATCTGATGGCGTCCACAGATTCCTGGAGTCTTCTTTACATTATTTAGATTGTTGTTTTATTTCATTCAAAACAGATATATATTTCTTTCAGCCAAATAATTGTAGTATTCTTTAGTAGTTCGTGAATTGTGACTCCAGACCCTGGGTAGCTAGATATTGGAATTAGTTTCGAGTTTCATTTCATTAATTCATACATTATTCTTGATTCCTCTATTGGATAGTATTAGATTTCACATTCTTCTAAACTGCTTACTTATATTTAATTAAATTGGTTTAAGAAAATGGTTAATTAATTTCTAACATTGGCTTGCCTAGCAAGTGTGGTGTTCAGCGCCATCACGATCCCGAGGGTTGGGAATTTGGGTCGTGACACTTACAAATATTGTAGTCATTTTTGTGACATAATATTAAATCTAACATGATCAAAATCATTATATATTTTTGTTATAATTCTTCAAACAATCATCAAATTAACACTAATTAAATAATTGTATCTTTCTTTTAGAGCTATTCGAATGAACGGGTAGGTCATATAGTTTATAGGAAAAACATGAATAATTAAGTAACGATGTAAGGTCTAAAACATAGTAATACTGAATGTGTATTTTACAACAAATAACTTATTACGTATAAAAAAAACTTAGAGGGCCATTTATTGGAATAGATGAAAAATAAAATATAATAATAAATGTCAACTTATTTTGAATACTTACTATTTCATTCTTATTTATTATATTCTGAATTTTAACCAAGTTAATTTTTAATACTATATTATAATTGACTCGACTTTATTTTCTAATTTCTTTCGTCATCGGTAGTCTGTTTTATTGAAATATATCTATTTAAGCCAAGATTTTTGTCAACCTGAAGATAGTTTTACTTGTATGATGAATTTGAAAAATAATAAAATTAATTTTTTTTAGCTATTCCAAATACTTAATTATTTATTTTCAGCAATAACAAATAATTATATTTTATTGATTTAAATTCTTAATATTAACTCATATTAAATTTTAAACAATCGATTATAATTATATTTTATCGAATAAAAATTCTTTTTGTCAAATTGTTAGAAAATCAAATGAGTGGGAAATAGTTTTGTCGAATTTTAAGAATTTAGTATATAAAAGAGTTTCACCTAAATCAAAACATAAAAAAAGTTACTTCGTCATCTTCCAAGAACGCCGTACGTCCTCTTTCTTTTCTTTTTTTTATTGAATTCTTGGTATATGTTCGAAGGGATAAACTTCTAAATACCAAGTGGTTACGTCCTATTTGGTTACTATTTTTATTTTTTTCTTTCTTTCCATTTATAAATAATTTAAGTGTAAAAATTTATATAAATTAAAATGTTAATATTTTTGAAGTTCTAAATATTATATTTTTCTATGTAATCCAAACAAGGAAGAATGTAATATATAAAATTTATTTGATTTTGTAGTCCTAAATATTAGAAAAATAATTAAATGAGTATTCCTATATATAAGAAAAATAATTAAATGAGTATTCTTAAATATTAGAAAATTAACTAAATTACTATTTTATCCAATGTATGTTTGACCCAAAAAGTATGAGGCCTTTTTGTTAAACTACTTAAATAAGAAGATAAATGGTAAATTCTAGTTAAGGATAATTAATTCTAGATCTGAGATGAATAACATGAATAGAAAAATACAATTGAATATTAATGCTGGCAATGGTTGTGGCAAGATTTAATAGTATGAAAAAAGATGCATTAAGTCACATTAAATGGCAATAAAATGTTAATAAAGGAAAAGATTCACCCAATCTTGAGTGGAGCGGATCTCCTTTCATTTGATAAAGATGAATGATAGACAGATACAAGAATCTTAGGACCCTTTTCGGATCTGGTGGAGGGTATGGGATAACAGATCCCCAATCTCTTTAGAGAGATGTGTTTATATATTTTCTAAAAAAAAAAAAAAGAGCCCTCCCTTCCTATTTATAAGGGGGAAACTCTAAAAAAGAGTGTAATTGGAGGGAATATTCAATAGAATATTACTGAATATTCCCTTTGAGGATTCCAAAGCAAAACTAGTTGTTACTTCTATTTGCACTGCTCGACCTCGGCCTTATAGATCACTGCTCGGCCTCGGTCTTATTGATCAATCCGATTCGCAAGTTATTCATGACGGTTGTCTCCGCATGTCGAATTTCTCTAATTTGATTTTGACTCATACAATGTAAACTCTATTTTTAAAGGGTAAAAAAGACGAACGGCATTACGCTAAGGGCCTTCGTGACGCAACAAGTTTCAAGAGGAAATTCGATTTATTTTGGAATTCGTATTTAGCATAGCATCATATCCAGTCTTATCCTTTTTTAGTAGGACTAGTCTCTGAATATGCGTATTGTGCATGTATCCCATACCAATGATTAAATATTTTTATAATAGTACAAATTATTACTATTAATAATTAAATAATATTTTTGAGTTAAAAATAAAAAAAATTCCTAATGAATATTAATCTCATTTAGCTAGTTTGAGAAAGAAGAAATCCAGTCCAACAATATAATGAATATATCTGATTGTATTGAAATAACAATACGAAATTACAAGGAAAGCCAAAGATTGATAGAAAATACACTGAAGGAATGAAAGTACTTCTAATCTTATAGACCAAAAAAAACTATAAAAAAAACAAAAGAATAGAGAAGGAAGACGTGGGATCCCCTTACACTTGCACAGTCCGATACTATTTTCCTCTTGTCCACCACATTTTTTTGACATCTATACCTCAACTTCAAAAAATTGCAATACGCTTATTGGGGTTCTTCAATTTTCAATCCCCGCTTACCCATGGGTACAATTTCAAAATTAAAAGTTAAAAGTATTGCTCGTGGCCAAGAAAAGGTATCATTTGTTAAAAGTTGAAGTTCTATCTAGTGGGCAAGTGAACACCAAAATTAAAAATCATTCACTTTGAGAACTATTTGTGTACTTCACCCCCTCTCAACTTGGGTGGAAGTGACGCCAGGTAGTCACTTTTAGGCATGACGTTTATAATATATCAATAATTTATAATGTATTTAAAGATTAATCAATTTCGCTTAAACTTCAGGATATGACGTCCTAGAGTTTAAACCTCAAAATTTAAATTTCAGGACATCGTGTCCTAAATTTTGAAAATTGTGTCCAAAAGTTCGAATCTTATGTACTAAATTTTAAATTAGTAGTTCAGAAATTCAGGACACTTAGTCCTGAATTTCAAATTAGCAGCTCAAAAAGTCAAGACACTAAGTCTTGAATTTCCAAGTACATGATACTTAGCTCTGAAGTTTGGATGAATTGACTAATCTTTAAATATATTGTAAATTATGAATATATTTTTAATAGCGAGCTTAAACTAGGCTATTGTTGCACTTCCCTCAACGTAAAAATTGCACGGAACGCCCTATTTGGTCGCTCCCATTTAACTTATACCTACTTTTTAAAAAAGTTTTAAATTCTACCCACTTTTTAAACAATTTCAAGCCTCTTTCTCCTCCTCCTCCTCCTTCTTCTTCTTCTTCTTCTTCGGGTGACATTGATTTTATATGGTGGTTGTGAATATATTTTAATGTAGTTTATGATGTTTTACAATGGTAAGTTGTTATGACGCTTTATTTTTACTATTGCTTAGGGTTGTTTCTTCTTATTTTTCTTAATTACAAAATGTGTTTATTAGATTTATTGTTGTTTTGACAAATTGATGATTGGGGTTTGTTCGTGATGATATTTAGAGGTTATGTTTCAAATTCGAGCTCATTTGAAGTAGATTTAGGTATTAAATCATATATTGGATTGTTATAATACGAAGAACAAATTCTGTTTCTGGGCAATTTTCACTTCAGACTTATTGGCCTTAAGTGGCTGAAAACGTTTGTTGCACTTCAGACTTTTTGGCCTTAAGTGCATCTGAAGTGCAATTTTCACCTCAGACTTATTGGCCTTAAGTGTAGCAAAACGTTCGTTGCACTTCAGACCTTTTGGCCTTAAGTGCATCTGAAGTGCAATTTTTCACTTCAAACGTATTGGCCTTAAGTGCATGAAACCATTGGTTACGCTTCAGACCTATTTGGCCTTAGGTGCATCTGAAGTGCAAATTTTCAGTTCAGACTTTTTGGCCTTAAGTGTATCTGAAGTATAATTTTTCACTTTAGACTTATTAGCCTTAAGTGCATGAAACCATTGGTTGCACTTCAGACCTATTTGGCCTTAAGTGCATTTCAAGTGCAATTTTTTCACTTCAGGCATTTTTTGTTTTAACTTCAGACCCGATAAGTCTGAAGTTGATCGTATAGTGGGTACGCTTGTAAATTTTTTTGCAAAGTGGATATAAGTTTAATTGTAACCCCAAAACCAAGTATAGATGCAAAAGCCCCGCCCTCAACTTGGATCCCAATTGTAGCCCAACAACTTCGGGGCTTTTGCATCCGTACCCACTTTTTGTGCCACGTTTTAACTTATACTCGCTTTGTAAAAACAATTGTACTCGTACCCGCTTTTGCGCATAACTTCATCATGCGGGGCTGAAGTAGCAAAGGCAATCACGCAAAACTTCAGCATTATAGTAGACGGGCCTGAAGTAGCTTGCGAACTTCAGCTCTATAAAGACAACAAGCTGAAGTTCCCAAGTTATAAAGACAACAACTTCAGCATACGGGGCTGAAGTTCCTCAGTTATAAAGACAAAAACTTCAGCATACCCCAGTTACACTGGGGAACTTCAGATCTAGAGCTGAAGTTTTGTCTTTGTAACTGGGGAACTTCAGCATACGGGGCTGAAGTTCCCCAGTTATAAAGACAAAAACTTCAGCATACGGGACTGAAGCTCCCCAGTTTACAAAGACAAAACTTCAGCTCTAGAGCTGATGTTCTCTAGAGCTGGAGTTTTGTCTTTGTAACTGGGGAACTTCAGCCCCGTATGCTGAAGTTGTTGTCTTTATAACTTGGGAACTTCAGCTCTAGAGCTCTAGAGCTGAAGTTCGTAACTGGGAAAACTTCAGCTCTAGAGCTGAAGTTTTGTCTTTGTAACTGGGGAACTTCAGCCCCGTATGCTGAAGCTTTGTCTTTATAACTGGCGAACTTCAGCTTAACTGGTGAACTTCAGCTCAGCGAGGGAAAGGGAGCTGAAGTTATTTAAAAAGTGGGTACGAGTTAAAAGTTTTTAAAAAAGCGGGTATATATTAAATGGGAGCGATCAAATAGGGTGCCCCGCGCAATTTTTGCAACAACTTCTTGTTAAACTGTTTAATCCTTTGTAACTCATATCCAAGCCCAAGTCCGCGTTTTGGTCTACCTTGTTCACAGCAGAATATCATATGAATTTTTTTGCTATTTTTATTTGATTTAATAACGAAAACAAACAAGTAAAACAAAAGTTATTTTTGTCATGATTCTTCAAATTTTATCATTTGATATAAATTGAAAGATTGGATCTTTTAATTTTGTAAAGATTTGAGAATGGGTATATCCATCTTAGAGTTTAGCTAAAAATTTGCCGGGATTTAACTAATATCAACCGATAATGTAAAAGATAATTTTTTGCTAATTTGCTTGCTTTATATGTTTCAAAATTAAAACTTTTACTTATAATGAATGACTATTTGTTACTTTTAAATGAGTGTGATAATACAAAATTTATATACAATATTATTGTGTAGAAATTAAACTTAATTTTCTTTTCCAAACTGGAAGCTGATTTATATTGTTACACATAAAAACCAAAATGAGAGAATTACTTATAAATTGTCCTTTAGCATCAATCTTTTTATCCACATATTATTCGCGTTATATTATTTTATGTGTTTTCCTTATACTTGCTATGAAGGTCAAATGATATACATAAATCTATTAAGTACATTCAAAGTAAGTTCAACTCAAAACGATATGCTGAGTGCTGACATCTATTTGTTTTAATATTTAATTTGTATACATTCAAAGTGTTAATTTTTAATATTATTAGCGTTTTTTTTTTTCCGATTGTAATAAGTCATTCATATCATCTGTAGCAGGTTATCAATCTATGTTTATTACAAAAAGTTACTACTGATTTATTTTTATTGACCTTATATGTAACTAATTATATTGTTAGTGTATACTCTCTTCGTCTCATTTATATGAGTGCCTTGGTCATGAAATTTAAAAAAGATTTTTTTTTAGAAAATTGTGATCTAAAATAAGTTATAAATATTTTTGTAGGGAGATATTATTTCTTATGAGACAGATTAAAAAAGAAAGAAAATCATATAATAAATTGTTATAGAGGGAACAGTAATTAAACTCTTTGAGTTTATTATGATTTGTATTTGGTATTTGTTAATTCCCTTCTGTCTGTGCTGTTAATACAGTTGTTAGTAGTATTTTAGCTGGTTGTTATTAGTTAGTTAGAAGTGACACGTGGCAGTGGCCTATTGGTAATTTAAGTATTAGTTAGTGAAGTTAGTGGAGCAACTTTATATAGGTCCTTCTGCTGTAATTACAGATACACATTCATTCTTTTATCCAGAAATGTTCCCTTCTTCTTCGATCTAGAAGGTTCCTCCATTAGAGAGCTCATCGAGCTTGAAGCAACAAGTGCAGATTTGCACTGTTTTTGACATGGTCTATTAGTGATGTGTTATTCCACTTCAAATTCAATTTGTTGTCAGTATCCAAGCTAATCATGCAGCTCTTATGTTCAGTCTATTTCTTCCCTGACTTTGTCTTATTTCAAAACCTTTATAGTGGTAGGGTGAAGGGGATTGGTAAAGAGAATGTTGGACTATACATTTTAAGAGAAGCAATAAGCAAAACAAAGGTTAAGAATCAGAAGTTAGTTGTTGCAGTAAAAGGAGAAGACTGCAGACTATAGCATATGAGGCTTGGACATCTCTCACCAACTGCTATGAAGAGTATGAACTTAGAAAATGTTGTAAATAATAAGGTGTTGAATAAGTGTCATGTTTGCCCATTAGCTAAGCAAGTTAGACTAGCATTTCCTATTAGCAATTCCAGAACTGAATTTTCGTTTGCTCTTGTTCATATGGATATTTGGGGTCCTTATAAGGTTGCTACCTATGATAAGAAATGTTACTTCTTGACAATTGTAGATGACTTTAGTCGTTATACATGGATTCATCTACTGCAGTTTAAATCAGAAGTCATTGTTGCCATTAAGAACTTTCTTTTTATGATAAAAAATCAGTTTGGGACTATGGTGAAGATAATAAGATCTGACAATGGAACAAAAATTTTTAACTCTCACTGTAAATCACTCTTGCAAGATTTAGGTGTAATACATCAGCCTGGTTGCACACACACTCCACAACAAAATGGAGTTGTGGAAAGGAAGCATGACATATATTAGAGGTATCTAGAGCCTTGAAGTTTCAATCCAAAATGCCAACTAAATACTGGGGCATTTGCATTATCACTGTTGTATATTTGATAAATAGGTTACCGTCTGTATCCATTAAAGGAAAGAGTCCCTATGAAATGCTACACTTTAAGTCTCCATCTCTGAAACGTTTGAGGGTAATTGGATGCTTATGTTATGCAACCACAGTACCAAAAGGGGACAAATTTGCTGTAAGAGCTAGACCTGCAGTCCTTATGGGTTACTCTGAGAGACAAAAGGACTATCTACTGCTGGAATTGGATAACAAACAACTGTTTGTAAGTAGGGATGTAGTCTTCAAAGAGACATAATTTTCTTTTGTTGCCAACTTAGACACAGAGCAACAGTGGTTTCTTGACATAGCTGACAATGTGCAAGGTCAGGATGTGCAAGAAGTACAAACACCTGTTACTGTAGTTCACATACATGATACAACTGGAGATCTTGAGCCTGAAGAATCAATCTCTGAAGGTGATGGTCCTGAACAGGCTATAGCATCACAAGAAGAGACAATGCAGGAAGTAGTACCACAAGTAGCAGAAACAATACCAACACCACCAACAGTTGTCAGAAGATCTGCTGGGGAATCTAAAGAGCCCATTTGGATGAAGGATACATAGCACCAAACAAGACTTCCACTAGATATCCTTTGGCAAATTACCTATCATACAAAAAATGGTACCCCCGACTTATTGCAGTTACTTATCTGAATTTTCAAGCTTGGTAGAACCAAAGACTTTCAGACAATCAGTCAAAGACACTAGCTGGATTGAAGCTATGCAATAGAAAATTCAAGCTCTGCAGGACAATCACACCTGGGAAGTTATTGATTTACCTGCAGAAAAGAATATTGTGGGCTCTAAATGGGTATATAAGATCAAATATCATGTCAATAGAGAGGTTGAAAGGTTCAAGGATAGGTTAGTTTCCAAAGGGTACAACTAGCAGGAAGGCCTTCACTATCATGAAACATTTTTCCCTATGGCAAAAATGATCACAGTCAGATCTATGATAGCACTAGTAGTGTCCTGAGGTTGGTATTTATACCAAATGGATGTATGCAATACCTTCTTGCAAGGTGATCTTTGTGAGGAGGTGTACATAAAACTACCTGAAGGTTATAGGAGATAGGGGGAGTAGAAAGTTTGCAAGTTACTCAAATCCTTATATGGGCTTAAGCAAGCCTCTAGACAATGGAACATTAAATTGACAGAATCATTGCTTGAAGCAGGATTTACTCAGAGTAGTCATGACTATTCCCTATTCACCTTGAAGAAAAAAGGTGGCATAGTAGTCATTCTAGGCCCGTTTGGATTGGCTTAAAAAAGTAGCTTTTAAGCACTTGTGCTGGAGCTTATTTTATAAATAAGCAGTTACATGTTTGGATAAAAGTGCTGAAACTTAAAAAAAGTTGTTGAAGTGTTTGGCAAACAAGTGCTAGTAAGCACTTTTTCCTATTAAAAAGACAAAAATATCCCTAAAGATGTTAACATTATAAAGGAGCTAATTACAAGAGTAGCAATTATATATAAGTATAATATATTAAAAAAGAAAGATGAAAAAAAAACTGAAAATATATTCAAAAAAATTCTGGGGGGGAGGGGAGGGGGGTGGGGTGGAAAAAAAATTAAAATTTAAAAATTACGAAAAAAGTAAAATACAAAAAAATTTCTTGTGCGGGAGTGGGGTAGGGGTGTGGGGGTACAGAAAAAATGAAAATTTGAAAATAAAAAAAAAGTAAAAAAAAGAATTTTCTTGTGCGGGAGTAGGGGTGGGGAGGAGTGTAGAAAAAAAAAAGAAATTTTAATAGTTTCTTTGACTGAGGATAATTTTGGTATTATAAAAACTTATAAGGGACAAAAGAATAATTTTATTAGTCAAACTAAAATGGTTTTTAAGCCAAAATAAAAAAATTTGGGATCAGCCAACTTCTTGCTTTTGGCTTTTTTAAAGCATTTTTTAGCTTTTTTTTTGCCAAACACTCCATTTAATAAAAAAGTACTTAAAAGCTGGTTTGACCAGCTTTTAAGCCCATCCAAACACCCTCTATGTTGATGATTTGCTCATCACACGTAGCAATGTAGACTTGATCCTTGAGGCCAAAGAAGTGCTCCATCAGAAATTCAAGCTAAGGGATATAGGGGAACTCAAATATATTTTGGGCATTGAGGTTCTTAGATCAAAGTTTGGCATTCTACTAGACCAAAGAAAATATGTACTAAAGCTAATCTCTTATATGGGCCTTAGTGGAGCCAAACCTGCTATCACTCCTATGGAAACCAATCTGAAGCTAACTACAGTTGAATATGACAAGATCACTAGCATTATGGGAGATGCATCATTGCAGGATCCTACTTTGTACCAGAAGCTGATTGGGAAGCTTATGTATACTACCATTACACGGCCAGACATCAACTATGTTGTCCAAACACTGATCCGATTCATGCAACACCATAAGAGATCACACTGGGAATCTGCACTTAAAGTGGTGAGATACTTGAAAAATGCTCTAGGTCAAGGTGTATGGCTAAAGGCTGGTGCTGCTGCTGAATTAAGTTGTTGGTGTGATTCAGACTGGGCAGCTTGTCCAAATAGTCGCAGATTAGTCACAGGCTATGCCATCAAATTTGGAGAGTCCTTGATATCTTGGAGGCCAAAGAAACAGTAAACTGTGTCCAGAAGCTCAGCTGAAGCTGAATATAAAAGTATGGCTTCAGCCGTAGCAGAGGTTACTTGGTTGCTTGGTTTGTTCAAAGAGCTTGGAGTGATCATTCAGACTCCAATTATAGTGTTCAGTGACAGCAAGTCTGCTATGCAAATAGCAGCTAACCCCATCTTTCATGAACGTACGAAACATATAGAAATTGACTTCCATTTCATTCGAGACAAGATCAAAGATGGTATTGTAAAGACAGTCTATGTGAATATTCGAGACCAATTAGCTGACTTGTTCACCAAAGGATTATGTCAAGCTCAACATGTGTATCTTCTAGGCAAGCTTGGTGTGCTGAATATTTTGCACCCTTCAGCTTGAGGAGGAATATTATGATTTATATTTGGTATTTGTTAATTCTCTTATGTTTGTACTGTTAATACAACTGTTAGTAGTGTGATAGCTGATTGTTATTAGTTAGTTAGAAGTGACACATGCCAGTGGCCTATTGGTAATTTAAGAATTAGTTAGTGGTTAGTAGAGCAACTCTATATAGGTCCTTTTGTTATAATTACAGATACACATTCATTCTTTTATCCAGAAATATTCCCTTTTTCTTCAATCTAGAAGGTTCCTCCATCAGAGAGCTCATCGAGCTTGAAGTTACAAGTGCAGATTTGCACTGTTTTTGACTGAGTTATACTCCATTTCTTCCTTTTACTTGTCATATTTATTTTTGCATATGCTTTAAAAAAATATTAATTAAAAATAATATGACTAAATTAACCTTATATTTTGTTTGACATTGCTTCTTGCTTTCATCAAATTAATCTTTCTCCACTTTTTTTAGTAAGGATAAAATTGGAAAGAAAGAATCAATTCTTTCTTGTTTTCTAAATTGACAACTATGTTAAAACAACTATTTTTAGTCAAGGTGATATATTATTTGGAGCGAAGGCAGTAGTTAGAAAACACATTTATATAAAATCTTCCCTTTGTCGTGAATTAAATTGAAAATCATAGTGCTTAGAATTTCATCGTTAAGACTTGAGACTTACTCCTATTTTAATTGAATGACAACTCCCTGAAGCTATTCTTTTGTTAGTCAGAACTCCGCGAAGTTTTTAAATTGCGATCTCTAGACGGATTTGGGTAGAATTGGTCTAGCAAGAAATTTGTTCGGCAAAACGTAAATCAAAAACCAAGTTTGTATATGTCGTCACTCTTGGTTGACAAAGTCTATTAATCCTCCCTTTTTAAATTATTTGTCGTGTTTTTTTTTTACACGGCCTTTAAAAAATATTAATTACAAAGTATTCTTGACTATTTTATATTCGTTTATATCTTAAAATATAATTTTTCTTTATTGAATATTTATTCTATTTATGTGTTATCTCTATCTTCAAAAACAATTACTACTAAGGGTAACATGAGAAAAATATAATTATTTTTTTCTTGAACTTCTAAAATGACAAATAATATGAGACACTTATTATTAGAAATTACGATATATAATTTGAGACGGAATTACTTGTAGCACCTCGAAGAATTAATTATATATAGTCTAGGAGTATTTAATTCTTCGTTAGGTCACTTTTTTTCCATAATTCCAACTTTAGATGCGTTACCTGAAAGCTGAACACATTTACAATACTTTATCACACCATGCATTGAAAGCTACAAATTACCACATTAACACGACTTTGTTACACCATGGCTTTTTCAAACTTAATTAACATTAAAGATGCATAAAGAAACCACGGGAGAAAGGAAAGAACGAAGATACGACAACTAGACATGAGTCATGACAACATTTGATTGGACAAAGACAACACCTTAAAACAACCAATGACGAATTTTTGCTTGTATGCTCCTCTCTTTAATGGTATCTAAACTGGGCTTCCATCCTTTTCCAGACAATTGTCTGCTTAAGAATTCAGGTCTTCCCTCAAGAATATCAGTGAAGTAATCATGTTTAGATCCTTCTTCCTCCTCTTCTCTTTTCACCAAACAAAGATTCTTGTCCGAATTAAGAACATAATCACGACCATTTCCCAATGATGCAGAGGAAACTGCTGCTGGACATATACGTGCGAATACTGGCAAAAACCCGGTATAAGAAGCTAAGAGAGACTTGGATTTAAGCATAGAGCTAGTTTTCATTAAAATTCGCCGTGCTTCTTCAGATGACAAGCTAACTGGCTTTCCTTTCCTTTTTGGAAGCATCATATAAACCTTGTTCCTCTCCAGTTTCATATCAGCAGGCAATGGAATTGGCTTTTTACCATCCGTTATCGGCTTGAATTCAACCACTATTTGCTGGGGATGTTCCAGCATCAACTCTGCCACTGTTAAAGACTTGTCATAACTCTGAATGCTCCCATCTTGAAAAATAACCTTGCTTGTGCCATCTGATAACTTGTCCTGTGGATTAATCGAATTGCCCATTTTGGGGTTTGTTGGTGATGGTTTGAGAAAACTAACTCAAGATGAGTTATGGAGATAGGAAAATGAATGAATAAATTAAAGCGTGTGTTTCTAATGGGCATTGATAATAGATAAGTATTAAAGTTAGTATTTAAGAATGGAAGGTTTGTTAAACCGCTCCATGTTGTGACTTTTTTGAGGGACATAATGGTGGAATTGGTGGTAATGACTCCACAAAGAATGTCAAGAAAAGGGTAATAAAAGATCTGTTTTGGAGTCGTTTTCTCTAAACTCGTTGACCTGCTCCTCTTCACTTTGTGATCTAATGGAGCATGCAATCGTTCAACTGCATCTCAAAGGGAGTTAGACTAGAGAGAGAAAGAGTCTTACCTAACGAGAAATCGGCAAGTTCAAGAAATGAGGAACCGTTCAACTGCATCTCCAACTAAGTTGGTTAACGAAAAGGTACTCACAAGAAATCTGATCCTAAAGTGAATGTCTCTAGAGAATCCCGATTGAGAATATGAGGATCCCAGCCATGAACTAGCTTGCGCACACCTTGATTACTAGTCCAAATACCTTTTTCCTCCTACAAGCACACCAGAATCAAATACCTCCACCAACCAATACTAAGGTAGATGGGGGAAAATCACTAGAATTTGAAACTTTGATATCCCATGATCTTCGCCATTCATTAATGGTTAGGCCACACCTTTGGGTGATATATTAAACATATTATATCATATGATTTGCTACGTTCATTTGATTAAACTATATAAATGGGCACAAGATTAGTTGCATTTGCCCAGTCTTTGTATCTAGCATCGGAAAATTAGACATCATAGTCGGATACCTATTCTTCAATTCTTGATGTCACGATGTGCCAGCAACTTGACTACACATTGCCGCGTGAGATTTTACTGTCATAGTCAACGGACAGTTTGCAGGCATGCTGAGTTGCACATAATCCCTTGAACGATTATCGTAGACTTTGTCATAAAAGGCAAAATTCTAATCAGATGTTTGAGACACCAAATAGAATGCAGTGACATGTAGACGAGAATTAATACTTGGGGTTGATGCATATTAATAGCAATAGAGAACCCTAGATGCATAATTTACACACTCAAACACGGTACGTATATGAGCCTTTTGCCGTAAGAAAACCAATGCATATACCGAATGAATTCAACAGTTTGAGCAATATTCTGATTCCTGAAGAGAAGGAAGCATTACAATTCAATACAGATAAAATGTATCATCAGGTGGACAATTGCTGAAGCAGAAGAGGAGTAACTCAGAATTGGAAGTCAATAATCTGGAGTTTGGACAAATTTCCAGCCTTAGGTAAATTTTACAGGGCAATAATAAATAGCTTCTCATCACACTAAATAGATGTTTAACCATACAAATTATAAGTACTAAAAGACCTCATTAGTTTGAGAACAAATGAACATATGCCATCTTTTCCAGACAGGAAAAAATAGTTATACGAAAGCATAAAAGAGGACACAATCTGTTTTCAACTTCTGGTACATTGCTAGCGGCATAAACTACTTTATATATTGAGAAACCCACTTAAAGCCATCACCATACCCCATTTTGCGTACAATACTGCACATAAACACCTCCAAAGGACGAACATTAGAATGAGCAACACTCACCTTACCCTTGCCAGTGGTGACACCAGTCAGGCCAAGGTGATAACGCAACTCATCTTCTGAGGCAGCATACGGTATGTCTATCTTGTTTCCCAAAATGAGAAAGGGGACAGTAGCTAGGGCCTCATCAGATAGCAGTGCGTCTAACTCTTTCTTTGACTCTGCAAAGCGCTCTTTGTCGTATGCATCTACCAGGTATACAACAGCATCAACCTGCATAAGGCAACTCATACTTATTAATAGAATGCTCACCTGTTTGGCTGGTAAATAAGCAAAATAAAGCAAGAAAAAGAATAGCAGGCTAAAATGTTAAGAAAAAATAACTGGTTACATGATGAATGACATTGCCACAAACATCAGTGTGCAACACAACCCCGAGGAACGAGAACAAGAGTAACTGGACAAGAACCATAAAATTTTCTGAAAGTTCAGTGCAATCTGTGAACAATGATTGCATATAAGTTAGCTCCAAAACTTCTATTTGCTCGGTCATTACATCCACCAAACCAAAACTTGGCCATCAGAATGGCCCACACGTAGCTTTCAGAGTTCAGCTGTACAATTCTCACATCATAAATGGAAAGAGGAACCCATCCATTCTGTATACAAATTTTAAGACGTTTAAAAAAGGCTTGTACAATTTCATTCATTACAACTTTAACAACTTTCAAGAATTCACATTCATTTAAAAAATTAAACTTTGATGGGATGTTTTCTCTTAACTAGTTTTTAGCCATTACTTTAATATTTCTCTTTTTTATTTCTCCTTATCATAAAAAAGATTAAATTCCTTATCGAAAAAATATTTCACGATTTTCCTTTAAAATGCAAACAAATTTACAAGGAAGATGACCATTAGTATACATTAAAACATATTTTGTATGGATTTGATTGTTTTATGTAAAGGGGAGCCTCGGAGCAACGGTAAAGTTGCCTCCGTCAAACCTAGAGGTTACAGGTTCGAACTTTGGAAGCAACCACTAATACTTGCATTAGGGTAGGTTGTACACATTATACCCCATGGGCCCTTCCCCGGACCCTGCATGAACGTGGGATGCCTTATGCACCGGGCTGCCATTTTTTATTTGTTTGTTTTTAACTTTTATGTGTATGGATTGGTTTTTAAGTGTGAAATGCAAACAGAGGCATCAATACTTATTGATCCAAGGATGTCAAGGAAATAAGGAGTTGAAAATGAATCTATTCTCAACTTTAGCAAATTTGCCTTACATGGAATCTGTGGGGAAAATGGACTTTGAATTTAATTCTACTCAAAAGGTCCCAACTTCCAAGACCGTATAAGTCTATAAGAAGATTACATCATATACAACGTAACCAATGTGAGGTTCTACTGCACCCTCATCCCTCCCTTGGCACACCCTAGGCTGGTAATCAGGACCGGGGGAGGGAGCAACATAACATGGGTGGCCAAAAAGTGGATAGTCCAACATAAGAGATGGTCTGGCACCGTTGCCATGTTGAGAAAATGAACTTCGAGCCTAATTCAGTGCTAAAGTTAGCTCAAGTACTAAGGACTGTTCAAACCATATAATGAGACTACAGCTCATACACTTGAACAATGTCGAATTTTTATTGATAAGATCAAAAATTTATTTATAATGGAAAAGTCTTCCATATATAAGCAGTATATGAAAAAAAGTAGAGAATCTACAACATAATTGACTGTTGTGGGATTTTAACAAGATCCTTATAGGTTCAAAAGCAAAGTTGTTGATGAATTAGAACTACTCTTGACTTTTAACCCCATCTCCACCCCCCACCCCCCAAAAAACAAAAAATAAGAACTCGAACTCCTCTAGAATGTATATATGGTCAACTCTCTAATATTAGCTACATCGTCTTACATGAGATCTTTATGAACTCCTCTATTATGAACCTAGACTCGACACTCATATTATTAATATCTTGTAAGTTATTATTCCCTCTTTTCCATTGCCCTCTTATCTAGTTTATATAGTACTTTTTGACTCGACACGAGGTTTAAAATATTAACTTAACTACTTACTGTATTAGTGATAGTAAAAGAGAAATATTTTTTCGATGAACTGATAGTAACGTAAGATTCTATACAGCATCTAAAATACAAATGTCCTTGGTTTTTTTTGGCTTTTTAGTGCAATATACAGGATGTAAAACATGAAAACAGCACGATAGATTTTATTAACTCATCACAAGATTAGGAATCTGAATAGGAAGGAAGCTTCTTTTTGTTTTTGGAAAGGGGGTTTCCGACTTTGTATTTTCATAGCAGCACTATCTTAGTGCTTTGCTGTTTGTATTTATAATATCATTACTTACCATCTCAAGTCAAAGCAAGTGCCCAAGCTCTGGTTAATGTTATACAATTTTCTTTTCAATATCTTTATTTTTCCTCTTCAATTTAAATAATAAAAGAAATTTAAATTTGCGAACAGAAAAGGGGAACAGAAAGAGTGCTAACAAGGAAATAACAATGGGCTAGTGTTCTAACAGACACTTGAGTACTTGACATAAATCTTTCCAAAGCTCAACATAGCTGGATTTACCAGGAAATAACAAACTCAGTAACCTCAGACCCAATTTTCTAATTTAACCTTTCAGAGTAAAACCAATTTTGGGCAAAACAATTTCCAGTTGGATTTTCAAAATCAGTGCCTCATATATTGCAGAATGATTCTAAAAGAATACAAAGAACGGCTATAAGCAAATCCAATAACACTCCAAAAAGTCATATATCCATCATCGGATGAAAGCAACATCATCATTCACTAATACAGCTTTCCATCAGAGGGATAAAATTAGCAAGGATCTGACAGCCATCTCCTCGGTTTCAATATAGTTTTCCTTATCTTTCAAAGTCAAACTTTTTTTTGAAAGGTAAAACTTCAAACTAAATTCTGGTCAAACAAGCATCCAGCATGGTCTAACATATCAATTCCTTAACTTAATGTTGAATTATTCAACAAGTATCCCAGAAAAATGTTAACAAAAATTAAATTCAACTTCAAAAAAGTTATATAGGACAAATCATCTTGGTCAATGGCAGAATCATCCTTCTCCTTTTCCTTTTTCTTTTTTTTCTTTTTTGGTTCAGGTCGGAATCATCCTTCATAATTATAAAAAGAGTACTTGGACAGCAATACACTCAGAGTGACAATAAGAAGGGTGACAAACATAAACAGGTGATTCCTTTGCAAACGGAGAAGAGAAGACATTTATCACTTTCCATTACCCTGCAAATTCGCAACTAAAATATGTAACCTGATGCTAAATGGAAGAGGAATAAGTTGGTCAGGCCAAAAGATCAGGTAAGCAACTTATAGGTATTGCCATATTGAGATGGAAGAGGCACAAGGACAGAAAAGTTTTGTGCAACATCTCAAGGAGGTTATATTGGCAACTCTATGGGATAGAAATACATGAGCATAACATACAAGGGACAGGATGGAAAGCGGGGAAACATCCTTTTCCTGTCCTCCCCTTCGCAGAGTGCATCTATAGTATTAAAAGGTATTACTAATATTGATTTAGTGACACGGGATGATAGAGTGCCGGAAGGGTAGAGTAGATATGCACACTGGTGAAACCCCTGCGTTTGGAAGCATGGTAGCAAGCGGAATCATATTCAATACTTGATGATACATTCTGTAGTCGCCGGATCTCCCCATTAACAGGAAGAGTAGAAAAATCAATTAGATAATTGGATGACTTCAGTATAGAGCTAGATTATCATATAGCTTCAGATTTATCATGTATACATCTTGTATCAGGGTGTATCCTCTATTTGGTAAGACGAAAAGTCACTTTACATATCAATGTGATATTAGATTAGTCCTTTAAGTGCTAGAGTTGGAATTACAAGGATTTCATCTTTTTGTTTCACTTTTGCATCTCTACTAGAAGAATTTTAGTTAGGAAATGTATGATAACAGTTCTTGGAATGTCGAAGCGTTGAAACTTAACCAGGAAACAAAGTTAGTGCTAAAAGGTAAAAGTAATAAACAGGTTGCCTTTAACAGATAATTCTCCACTAACACTTGATACTAGTTCTGTTCAATCAACTATATAATTCACTTTAAATGCAAGAACAAATTTTCAAAAGTCCCTATATTTTAAGAGTAAGGTAGGAATAACATGGAGCACATTAATGTTCCACTTGCATATGCAAGCCGAAACCATCCAGGAGGCTTTACTTAGGACAATATGAAAGAATAAATGCCAATAAACACAAGATAAGACATTCGACAAGGGAGAGAAACAGAGATAATCCATGAAGTTGCCAGGTAATATAGAGAGATGGGCTTAGATATCACTGTTATAGCACCTAAAATTGGTTAAGGGGATAGGCGTTTTATATCTTGGACTCGCTGCCCAGAATCTTCTATTTCTTTGAAAAACTCGCAACCACACAACAGCACGCAAGTGGTAATAAGGGTTAACAGTCGATCTAGTATTAGTAATTAATTAATTTCTTTTCGAGAAGTGGACATCTTACTTTCTGATAAGTAAAGTGGTTGAATTAATTTTGATACTAAAACTTCTCCAAAATTGTTTATCATAAAATAAAGAACCATCTTAACTACAGAATACAAGAGAGAATCAGAGAGAATCCATGAAGTTGCCAGGTAATATAGAGAGATGGGCTTAGATATCACTGTTATAGCACCTAAAATTGGTTAAGGGGATAGGCGTTTTATATCTTGGACTCGCTGCCCAGAATCTTCTATTTCTTTGAAAAACTCGCAACCACACAACAGCACGCAAGTGGTAATAAGGGTTAACAGTCGATCTAGTATTAGTAATTAATTAATTTCTTTTCGAGAAGTGGACATCTTACTTTCTGATAAGTAAAGTGGTTGAATTAATTTTGATACTAAAACTTCTCCAAAATTGTTTATCATAAAATAAAGAACCATCTTAACTACAGAATACAAGATATAAGTTAAAAAAGAAAGGACTGGTGTTCCTAGTTCTAACATCTAGCTTACACTATGCATCTGCAATGCAAGACCGTGCTTTTTCTAATGACCGAGAAACCTGTCTGGGGCAAACCCCTGGGACCAACCACAGCCTTTGGAACTTGGGGATAAAGACAATATTACTCTCTTTATATCGGAAAGAGGTTGAATTTTTATATAAATCTTCAATTATCATTCATATCCTTTGAGTGACGGCTACTCGCACCTGTGTCCAATGCTTAATCATAACGACAAATTAACATAAAGGCCTTGGAAAATCTAAATACACTCCTAGTAGGAATGACCACGGCAGATTATAAGTTGCTTTCTGTCCCTTAACCCATGATGCGTCTTTTTAGGAGAAAACCCCCACACCACTTGCCGAGAAAAGGCCTCAAAAAGGAGTCATGGACAGATCCATTTTCCAATAGTCCATATATAGATAAATGTCTATGGAATGTACTGTTAAAATTGTTCCATTCTAATATTACCCAAGGTAGAAGAGCCAATCAAATATTAAAGGTTCAATTCGATAGTAAGTCAGTTTGACAAGGATTAGTGTAATTTGCCCTTTTCTAATCCTTATGGTGATCTTCATCTAGAGGTCTAGTTCTATCATCTATGTCATAATAGGTGGAATCTAACCACCATATCAGCTTATTGCAGCAGCTAATCCGAATCACTGCCTCCAAACATATTTAATGTATAACTCGAATACTATCCGTATTCGATTGTCTAAAGGAAAAGATCTCCACAAGGACTAATAGCATAAACTTCAACTAGATAAATCTCAAACCCAGCAAGAATAAGCAAAAATAAATTAACTTGCAGCATAGTAGACATTAACCACTGGATCTTATGAATGAATCCCTAAAGTAAAACTTTCTCTGAAGTATCTCTTAATTCCCGTAGAGAAATAAGGCAGTAAAAATGCATGGGAGATTTATTTTTACCCGTACGAGATCTGACTTTTACACATAAGAGATCTAAAAAGGTCATTTTCTTAAATTCAAAATTGTAAAGAGGCATGATGTACAAATAGCACACTAACTTCACACCACAAACACAGGCAATGAGATATATTCCAATATGCGAGCATTTCACACACCAGTGGCGGAGCTCCATGTAAGGAAGTGAATCCCCTAATCACAAAAATTACACTGCACTGGGGGCAAAAGCAATTTCTTTGTTTGTATATAAGTTTTTGAATCCCCTTGAAGTAAAAAAAAGCTTTTGGTAAAATACTAGATTTGGCCTCTTCACATTTTTTGAATCCCCTAATTAGAATTCCTGGCTCGCAACTGTGACACGCGGACGCGCACACACACAGATATATATATATATATATATATATATATACACACACACAAAAACACGCACATATAGATATGTATGTATATAAGCGCACACATTTCGTATAACTCCTCAATCAAAAACTATTCAGGTTGCTCTACAAATCCTTTGAGTTTATTCTGCTAAACAATTCACGCCGATTTCATTTCAATAACGAAATAATCTAATCTTACAAGGCAAATTATTTAGCATCCGCCTTAGGAGCTACACAAAAATAAATGTTTTGAATACCTTGGCATAATAATCTTTCCAGACACGGCGAGCGATCTGATGACCTCCTAAATCAAAAGTTTTGAATTTGATTTTTCCAATGCTCAGCTCTTCCGACGTCGGATACTGCGTCGGCTGATGCTGAACTAATCTCTGCAAAATCAAATGAATCGAAACAATCGGAAAGAGGAAATAACGAATTTGAAAAGCGAAGGAGAAAAAAAAATTACCTCGTCTTTAAGCATGTGAAGAAGAGTGGTTTTGCCGGCATTATCGAGACCGAGAAAGAGGATCTTAGCTTCCTTTTGCCATAAACCTAGAGAAGACAAAACGCCATAGAACCAATCCCAGAGAAACATCTTTTCCGTTGATCGCCGATGGGGGGATCTCAGTTCTAGTTGTAATGTTCTTCTTCCACCAGATCTGGGATCTACCCTAATGCTTATTAATGCGCCGATTCTATTGTTCACGTCATCACGTGTTATATTTCTATAAGAAAGAAATTAAAATAGAAACAAAAGGCTAATTTATATCTTCTCAGTCTTCGGGAATAGGTATACAAGACAAATTTATCCTTCTCTATTCAGCCAAAAAAAAAAGTGGTACTCCACTTTAGTTTGTTCAAAAAAGAAATACTAGTATCTTTCTAAATTAGAAATTATTTCATTTGAACTTATCATTTAACCCTTAAAAATAAGTTTATATAATCATATAATTTTATAACATATTTAATATTTCAAGTACCAAAACTTTTTTAACTACACAAATATGATTATTTAAGATCATAAACTTTAAAAGTTTTATTTTTTTTCGTGCTCAATCAAATTATTCTACATAAGCTAAAACAACAGGAGTATTTGGTGTAAGGTCAGGGGGAGGATGCAATTTTGAGTTACGGGATTTATTTGAACTCAATATTTTTAATGTGGAGTATAATTTTTTGTGCAAAACTTCACCAAAAATTATGAAAAGTACCCGTAATTTTAAGAATATAAAACCTTAGAGTTTGAATCAATAGAATTTAAATTTCGGATTCGTCCAGTGTGAGGTGTGAATTATGAAAGGATGTGAGACGACTTTATAAACAAAATGATACTTTTTTTCTTATACTTTTTGCTCAATCAAATTACGCCATATAAATTGATCACTCTCATTTGTTACTCCCTCTTAAATGCTTAGTTGTAATATAAAAAGTGGTGCTTCCTTTATATAATAATCTAGCTAGTATTGCAAAAAATGGTCCATCTTCTAAGTTTTGAGTTATCAGATTCATCTTTGCCTTATCAATTGAGTAATGTTTCCGTAAAATGGTACGGTTGAATTTATAGCGTGGTTTATAAATAAGCGAATTGATTTGATCAAAACATGATAAAGAAATGAGAACAAAAATAAAATTAACGATTGAAATTAAAGAAGATAATGAGCCTCATTCAAAACTCGGTCTTTCCGAGAGTAAAAATGCAGGCACTAATAAAGCAATGATAAAATTGTTTAGACTGAGCGTAAAATAGTAGAATAAAGCTTTGTGGTCAGAATGTTTCATGTGTTACAATGGCTGTTAACCCTCCTATTTATAGCTTTATTGAGGAAAACAAGACCCCTAAATCAAGCTCTTCCTGAATGAGAATAAATGCGTCATTGATGGGTGTGTAACAGCTGGCTACTCATTGAATACTTTTTGATGCCAAACCGTTGAATCTCTATTATCGGCTATGCTTCCTTCGGGATCCATCATGCACCGGTTACATACTTCACAGTCGGTGCTAGTTATCTTCTGACTCACCTTTTGCCTGTCTTCGGTTCCACATGTCACTTTACCGTTCGACCACCTATTATCAACCAATTATACCCCATACAAATAGTCTCCTACTTTCGGTGACTCAATTCAGTATTACTGAGAAATCGATAAGTTTTTTTCTTGGCGGAAAAATTCCTGAACAGTCTTTGACATTTGAAGGGACGCACATCTTCTCTCATTTAATACTCCGAACAGGTGTTGCCCCATGATTCAACATGTATTTTTTGTCGGTTCTCGAGGTAATCATGACCATAATTTTTGTCGTCTATAATTTCTCTATTAGTCATCATTTTTACTTTTTCACTTTCACTACTTTCGCAAATCTTTCTCCTCCTCTGAATTTGCTTAGAACTTTTCTACAACATTCAACTTTCTCAGCAAGAACTTCTCCACTGACCTTTTACCACCATGTCTTCTTACACTGCTATCTTCGAAAGCACTAGTCTTTCTTTGGTAGAGGCCCAAAGAAAAACAAGAACAAAGAGGTTGACACTAAGTCTGAGCCTCCAACTTTTAACACCACTTCATCTCAACACTACATCTGATCTCCAAGAACAAACCGCATCTACAAATTCCCAAAGCAGTAGGTTTTAGCGAGTTCGCAAGTTCTCCCCCCCCCCCTCCATTCGACCCTCTATTATCCCTACTGTGAAGGAGGACTGCAACTGCTCCAATGTCGAAATCCTCACCCCAGATGGGGTAGAACGAGTTACCTACTCCAGAGAGGGGTTTATGTATGTCTATACATACCCCTTTACTTTGGGTCCCTTTGTCTTGGGGTCAAGTGAAGGCTTGACCCGATAATCCTAGAGCTTTGCCACCGGTACCAGGTCTACTTGGCGCAAGTAGGCCCATCTATATGGTGCACAGTGGCCTGCCTCTGCCAGTTGTGCACCGAGACTAGGGAAACCCTAACTCTTGCACACATGATGAATTTTTACTCCCCTAAGGTTTTCCATAGGGGAGTGTTGAACCTTAGCAAGCGTGGTCACCGTGCTCTTCTCACCAGCGTAGATGAAGACAATGAACATGGAAGGATAGAACGATTTGTTATTATTGCTACCAGGGACATCGTCCCGACCACAACTCCATCTTTCCCCGAATCACAGAACCTTTTTTCATAAGTTTTCGGGTATTCATTTTCCTTTCTTCGTAAAAAGAAAGGTTCTTTCTTTGTTGATCTTTTGCTCATTTCGTTTCAGCTACTTGTCGGGAGCCACCATGGGATTTCAGGTTTAGACTAGTGGGTCCAAAAAATTCTGGATATAACTACTCCAGAATCTCGTAGGTGGCAAGAAATGGCATCCAAATATGGGTGGAAGTCCATGAACTATGGTAAGCCAAAATTCTTCTTTCTTTCATCCTTGTTCGAACACAAGAAGCCTCATGAATAAATTTCTAACTCCATTTTTGCTTTATACAGTACTTCCAAAGGTTTTCTGTTGTGTGCCCCAACGTCGAGGTTCTTGATGACCTGATGGAGGCCGCACAAGTCTTGCAAGGTGACCTTAATCGGAGGTGGGCTCGTGAAACTACTCGTGCCTCCGGTAAAGGTGCTTCCTCTCAGAGTCCCTAGCCTAAGAAACCGAAATAGAGACATTCCTCCTTGACTGGGATTTAAGGGAAAAGAACAAAGAAAACACCATTCGATCTGGCCATAGTGATCCCCGATGATGAAGAGGAAACCGATAAAGAAGAGGCTTCCTTCCAAAGGAAAAAAAAGATCTTCATCAGCTCAACTGTATGCTCGGCCATGGGAGCTCCAAAATTCATCGTTAGAGGAAGTTCAGGCGATTTGGGGGGGAGATGGGTTTAGTCGAAAATGCTTATTCCCATTTTTTGATCCCTACCGATGCTCCCGGTCAGAGGAGTTTGACCCTTGACCTTTCTTTGTCACCGACCGCTGAGCTGATCACACCTGCCGCCCACTCCATACCAGCTGCCTCTTTGCCATCTACACCAACAACTTCCTACCCATTGACGCTAGTTATTCCTTCTCCACCAGCACCGACTGCTTCTCCTTCTCCATCATAAGCCAACCAAGTATGTAATGTTGCCCCTCCACGGTCTCCTAATCATGGGAACTTCAGAAATAACTATTCGTCACATTCCTAAGATCCTTGTGGAAGGCGAAACGGCACTCTTTCGGTTTTGAAGGAATGACATATTCTCTCAAAGTTGGTGGAGCTTGCCAATTACCTTAAGCCGCTGGCTTCAGCGAAAGAACGGAAGAAGACGGACTCCCTTTCAGGGGAGTGCCTCATAAATAACAACATGCATTTCTCAGCACATGTAATAGTCTTACTCTTCTCCATCTTTTCTAAGTTATGTTTCAAAGTAACAACCTTGGTTTTATCCCTTCTTCAGGCAAATTTTTCTGCCTCCGAGGGCCTGCAGAGACTGATTCTGGACAAGCAAGAGCTTGTTTCAGAACAAGACCAATTGTTGGCCGAGAAAAATCAATTCACTGAGTGCCTCCCGGTGCTGGAGGCCAAGGTTGCTCAAACAGACGAGCTCGAAGCCCGAGTGCAACAGTCGGATCAAGACAAGATGGCTCATAGCCAAGAATCAACCCAACTTCATGAAAATCTAAAAGAAACAAAGGCTAAGTAGGTTGAGCGTCATGATGTTGTGACTGTTGCTGTTGAACGTGAATCAACCTTCATGGAAAAAATTAGTAACTTGGAGGCTAGTTTGCATGCCAAAATCGAGGAGGCCCATGCTGCCGAGGAGAAGAGGCCCAAAATGAAAGAAAGGCTCAAGAGAGTCATGAAGAAAAATCGGATTCACTCAACTATCAATGTTGAGCTTGGTTCCCAGCTTAGTGCAATGAAGGCTAAAAAATAAGAGCTTCATGGAAGAATTGACAAGTTTCGAGTAAAACTCCAGGACCAAGAAGATTCCATGGTCTTCAAGAAGACTTGTTATATGTATCATATGAAGAGGAAGACTTGAAAGAAGCCAAAGTAGGCATTTCCAACATTGATGACTGCTTTGCTAAAGCCTAGGAACTGGAGTTAACTGCTCGTGAGAATCTTCTTGCTCGACCCACTACAACTGACTCCTTGAATACTAGTTCTGAGTATTTGGGAACCAAAGGGGATACCGAAAAGGATGAAGACCCTGAACCAGCAGGGGAACAACCTCCTTCCATCAGGGAGAATGAAGACCCTTCTCTCCCTTCGGGTCTGGCAGCAATGAATAATGAGTAAAAAAAAATTTTATCTTTTGTAATTATGCAAAAACCTTTTACTATGTGTGGGACTTTGATAAATAAAAGCATTTTTTACTTTAAGTGTTGTGCAAAAATATCCCTTTTATGTTTAGTTGATAAAGCTTCGGGTATATTTTTCCATCCGATAGCTTTTGATTCCGGGCATAAACACTTTCGTAATCTACCCTTTACTGTGAGAGTTTCATAAGAGAGGGACCTTATGTTTACAAGCATTTAAAGTTTTTGTTAATTCTCAAATGATAAAATAAGTTAATTTATCATTTGGACAAAAAATAAGATAAGAATAAAAGGAATTTGATTTATTTATTCTTTTTTTATATTTAAGAGTATAAATACATAAACATTCATTCGCTTAAGTAAATAAATCTACCAATGCATGTGGCTAACTTGTACAATTTATTTCTACGGGGTTGATCATGCAGTTCCTGGTCCTGATACGATATCGATCCCGGTTCTAATAATCCCAATTTTCGTGGCACTATTGGTGTCGTATCATGAATTAATTCCCCCAGTGTTTGAATCCTAAGTATGAGAATTCGGACACTAAAAGTATTATATTCATCGAAGGACTTTTTCTTCGTTTTATACGGTTGCTTCATCAGTGGAGACAACTTGTGAACGATTAGATAATATTTTTAAATCCTGGGAGGCGAGGTTTGCATTCGATCCAAATATTATTTAACCATTCACAAGTTGTTTAACAGACAAGCTCGTAGTCGTCGATCTCACCAGTGTGAGAAATTTAGTGTCTTGGTATTTAAAGGTCTTGCCTTTGCTGATGATGTTTCCTTTGTAGTATGATTTACGTTGTTGCCTCGTTAGAAACTTTGTCAGAAAAATCTGATTGGGAAAAAAATTGGTCAAAAGGAAAAAGAGTGCAGCGCATACTTTCAAAACCAGCAAGGATCTTCAACAATAGTACCTTTTGAGGTGAGTCACGTTCCAATTGCTCGACAATTTGACTATGTCTTGATTTTCTAATTCGTATGAGCCTTTACAAGTTATAGTTGAAACTCGATAAGGTCTTCGAGCAATTTACCATGTCTGAGATATTCAATGAACTCGTTCCTCCAGTCCCAAATTAATGTTATCGCTACTGTGTTAAAACAAAAATTAGAAAACTGTTAGAAGAAACTGGAAAGCTGTAAACGATAAGAAATATTCCGAGTCCACAATTTTCTTGTGCGTCCTTAAGGAATTTTAACCCCCTCACAAGTTGTCAAGGTAATGGATTAAATCCTCTCAGGATGAAACNTTCTTTGACAATGTTGAACCGGTCAATCATAACTTTGTTTGAGCTCCTTGAACCTAGATCTCGGAATATCCAAAATTCTAGGTAGAGTTACCGCCATGATGACTTGTCCTCGGCCATAGTCCCATTCCCTTAGATGATTTCTCATCTCCCTCTCTAGTTAGGCCTTTTGTAAGCAGATCCACCACATTAGCCTTTGATCTTACATAATCAATAGTGATAATTCCACTTGAGAGTAATTGTCTAACGGTTCGTATATGACGAGACTTTCCGTTATACATAACGCTCCCTGCCCGTCCTATTGCAGCCTCACTATCGCAATGTATGCATATATGAGCCAAAGGTTTTGGCCAGAACAGAATGTCTTCTAAGAAATTTCGAATCCATTCAGCTTCTTCGCCGGCCTTATCCAAAGCTATAAACTTTGATTCCATTGTAGAGCGAGCGATGCACGTATGTTTGGAAGACTTCCAAGATACTGCTCCTCTACTAACAGTAAAAACATATCCACTTGTGGACTTTGTTTTTGTTGAGCCGGTTATCCAATTTGCATCACTATATCCTTCGATAACCGTAGGATATTTATTATANCTTGTGCGTCCTTAAGGAATTTTAACCCCCTCACAAGTTGTCAAGGTAATGGATTAAATCCTCTCAGGATGAAACGGAATAAACCTTCCTGCAACAGTGGCAATACAAACTACAGGATACCAACAAACTCAAAGAACAGAGCAAAATCACACTTACGAATTTGAGAGAGAAACTACGAAGTAGAATGCAGGATTTTCAGAAGGAAGTTTTGTATTTTCGAGTGAATGAAAAGGAAGCCACTCCTCAGAATTTATAGGCAATTGTCGGAAGAGGTATGATGTCTATTCATAATGTGAACAGATCTTTGAAAGGAAGAGGTGTATTTTCATAATGTGAACAAAAGGGAAAAGCAGCGTTCAACATTTTGGATTATATATTCCAGTTAATTCCATTAATGAACTGACTGGCACTTATTTAATTCTTAAATAATTACTTAAATAAATTTGTCAAAAAATTAATCTCATCGATCGATCATTTGACAAATCCAAATCCAAATCCAAAGCTAAAGCCGAAGCCGAGCCGAGNGCAAACAATGACTATATGATTTGGAACGTTCTTAATGTAAACATATTTATCACATTCATTAATCCTAAAGCCATTTGACAACATTGTTTGGTCAAAATTCGCATGCCAATGGTAATTTAAGAAGGGTGTGTTTACATCCATTTGATGGATTTGAAGACAATACAAGGCGGTTAACGCTATTAGCATCCGAATGGATGTAATTCTTGTTACCGGAGAGTATGTGTCAAAATAATCAAGACCTTCTCGCTGTCTAAATCCTTTGACAACAAGTCTTGCCTTGTATTTGTCAATCGTACCATCGTCTTTCATTTTCTTCTTGAAAATCCATTTAGAACCCAAAGTTTTGTTACCTGGAGGAAGATCAACCAATTCCCAAGTCTGGTTTCTCAATATAGATTCTATTTCACTATTGACAGCCTCTTTCCAATATTGTGCTTCTGAGGAAGACATTGCTTCCTTGAAGGTTCGAGGCTCATTTTCTAGCAGGAAAGTCAGACAATCTAGGCCGAATGAAGTAGATGTCCTTTGACGTTTACTTCTTCTCGGATTTTCCTCATTAGGCATACCATCTGTTGTTTCCTCCCGAGGTCATTTTGACTTTTGGTAGGACAATTCACTTCCCNTACTTCAACCCCGTATGCTGAAGTTATGCGCAAAAGCGGGTATAGATGCAATTTTTTTTACAAAGCAGGTATAAGTTAAAACGTGACACAAAAAGTGGGTACGGATGCAAAAGCCCCGATACTTTGTTAAAAAATTAATCTCATCGATCGATCATTTGACAAATCCAAATCCAAATCCGAATCCAAATCCAAATCCAAATCCAAAGCCAAAGCCAAAGCCGAGTGACGACGACGGCGCGAGACTTCATTCTCTTCAACTCCTTTAAGAGCTCTAAGAAGTGATCCTATATTTATACACACAAGTGTAGTTATCCTTCACCAATGAGGGACAAAGTTTNTCTGTTGTTTCCTCCCGAGGTCATTTTGACTTTTGGTAGGACAATTCACTTCCCTTTTATATGGATAAATAGTTTCAAAGAATTCAGCATTATCTGATTCTATTACCGTATTAACGTAGATCTCAGAATTTTCTGATTTATGAACCAGAAAACGATATGTCTTGCTATTGGTTACATATCCAATAAATACACAATCAACCGTTTTTATCCTATCTTCGCCCTTTTAGGCTTAGGAACCTGTACTTTAACTAAACACCCACACACTTTGAAGTATTCAAGCTAGGTTTCCTCCCTTTCCACTTTTGGTACGGAATAGACTGTGTTTTACATTGGGGCACATAGTTGATTATTCTGTTTGCTGTAAGTATAANAAGCTCACTTGATTCAAATTTTCCATTTCCCTCCATTTTATTTCCCACCATTTCCCAATTCACATTTCTAGTCTTTAAACCCCAATGGCTTAAAGTCCAACAATCCCCCACATGAATAGGGAATGGTTGTAATACGAATGAACATAGATGAAAGCTGTGTGATTTGCAAGTAAGGATTAATTGCATCTGGATAAGTAGGTTTCCCTTTGAACTTTCCGTAGTGAGCATATGTCGGATATACTCGGTTAATCGGTAGATTTGATATATTTGAACCGTCGAGCTTTAGTGTATACCTAGACAACCATATGTCACACAACCAACCCTTAACCGTCTTTTGGTTCTCATTGTTGTGTTCGTTTCAGCCATGAACACCGCCTGGTTTCATAAGTGCGTAGAGAAATGGCCTTACAGAATTCTCATTGAAGCGGCTTCCACTTCACAATTACATAGGTANTTTTGTTAAGTTGTGTTTCAACTTCATTCTTGTATTGCTTGAATGAATCAATTGCTTCATCTTTACTACTAAGTAGGTAGACATAGCAATATCTCGTACTATCGTCAATAAAAGTGATGAAGTACTTTTTCCCATTGCGAGATGGTGTTGACTTCATGTCGCAAATATCTATGTGAATTAAATCTAAAGGACTTAAATTCCTTTGAACAGACTTATACGGATGCTTAGCATACTTTGATTCCACACAGATTTGACATTTTGAGTTAATGCAATCAAATTTTGGCATTACTTCCAAATTAATCATTGTCCGTAATGTTTTGAAGTTGACGTGGCCTAAGCGCGCATGTCATAAAGTGTTTGACTCAACTAAGTAAGAAGAAGCTTAAACTTTATTGATAGGAATAACTATTACATTTAGCTTAAAAAGGCCCTCATTGAGGTAACCTTTGCCTACATACAAATCATTCTTAGTTAATACAACACTATTGGAAACAAACACACACTTAAATCTATTTTTGACAAGAAGTGTTGTGGATACTAAATTCTTGCGAATTTCTGGAACATGGAGAACTTGATTTAAATTCACAATTTTTTCGGATGTCATCTTCAATGAAATCTTGCCAACTCCCTCGATTTTGGCCGTAGATGAATTTCCCATGAAAAGAGTTTGGTCGGGTCCTGAGGGAGCATAAAAAGAAAATAATTCCTTGTTAGAACAAACATGGCGGGTGGATCCAGAATCAATCCATCACTCTCTCGTATTTCCTACCAAGTTGCATTCAGACAACATGGCACACAAGTCCTCCACTTCTTCAAAGTTTTCCACCTCATTTGCTTGATTCTTCTTTTTCTGTGACTCTTTCTTTTGAAATTGTTTCTTTTGAGCACGGCAATCTATGGCCTTATGCACGGGCTTTCCACAGTTGTGAAAACTACCTTTGAACTTCTTCTTGTTCGGGTAATTATTTGGTCCAGATGCCTTCTTTCTTTTCTTTTTATTTCCTGGTGCTTCCTCAACAATGTTAGCTCCCATTATCGCCGAGTTGCCACGTGACTTCTTTTCAATATTTTTGTTGTCTTCTTCTATCCTTAGACGAACAATTAGATCCTCAAGTGTCATCTCTTTGCGCTTGTGCTTCAAGTAGTTCTTAAAGTCCTTCCATAAATGAGGTAACTTTTCAATGAAGGCAGCAACTTGAAACGCCTCATTTACGACCATGCGTTCAATAACAAATTTATAATTAATAACACTATTAATATTATTAATAAAATTATTGACTCGGGTCATACCTTCAGCAAGGAGGTCATGCACGATGACTTGTAATTCTTGGACTTGAGTGATGACCGACCTAGTGTTAATCATCTTAAAATCCAAAAATTTTACAGCAACGAACTTCTTAAGTCCAGCATCCTCGATTTTGTACTTTTTCTCAAGAGCGTTCCATAACTCTTTTGAAGTTTCCATGACACCATAAACATTATACAAACCATCCTCCAAACAACTTAAAATGTAGTTTCTGCATAGGAAATCAGTGTTTCCATGCTTCAATTACCACAAACCGTTCAGCCTCAGGAGTATCTTCTCCCACGACTGGAACATCCTCCTTGATGAATCGTTGCAGGATTAGTGTAGTTAGATAGAATAGCATCTTCATCTGCCAACGTTTGAAGTATTTACCAGAAAATTTCCCGGGCTTTTCTACTGGTGCCATTGTATGAGCTGGTCTTGACGAGGCAACATTAATCGATGAATCACCCGTTCCGACAACATTTCCATTTGTTTGGTTTTCATTCTTCATGTTTCTGTAGAATTGGAAACAAACAGAACTTTGTTAAATCAATGAAGTTTTGATATCTTCAAACTGAATACCAAACCAAACATACAACACATAACAATGGGGAAGTTTTTATATACTTCAACCCGTACGTTTATTATTCCGGTAAAGTTTTGATATACTTTAAACCAGACTAAACAATTATTGGAGTAGAAAGCACCAAGGCTTTAGTCTCCAAACTAGTATACAAAATATAGATAACAGTTCAATATAGATTTCAACACAAAAACATTAATCTGAAATTCCTTAAGTTTGTTATCGCTACTGTGTTAAAACAGAAATTAGAAAACTGTTAGAAGAAACTGGAAAGCTGTAAACGATAAGAAATATTCCGAGTCCACAATTTCCTTGTGCGTTCTTAAGGAATTTTAACTCCCTCACAAGTTGCCAAGGTAATGGATTAAATCCTCCCAGGATGAAGCGGAATAAACCTTCCTACAACAGTGTCAATACAAACTGCAGGATACCAACGAACTCAAAGAACGGAGCAAAATCACACTTACGAATTTGAGAGAGAAACTGCGAAGTAGAATGCAGGATTTTCAGAAGGAAGTTCTGTATTTTCGAGTGAGTGAAAAGGAAGACATGCCTCGGAATTTATAGGAAATTGTCGGAAGAGGTGTGATGTCTGTTCATAATGTGAATAGATCTTTGAAAGGAAGAGGTGTCTGTTCATAATGTGAACAGAAGGGAAAAACAGCGTTCAACGTTTTGGATTATATATTCCAGTTAATTCCGTTAATGAACTGACTGGAACTTAATTAATTCTTAAATAATTAACTAAATAAACTTTGTCAAAAAATTAATCTCATCGATCGATCATTTGACAAATCCAAATCCAAATCCAAATCCAAATCCAAAGCCGAAGCCGAAGCCGAGCCGAGCGACGACGACGACGCGAGGATTCATTCTCTTCAACTCCTTTAAGAGCTATAAGAAGTGATCCTATATTTATACACACAAGTGTATTTGTCCCTTACCAATGAGGGATAAAGTTCATTTGTCATAAATGACAAAGCTCACTTGATTCAAATTTTCCATTTCCCACCATTTTCCAATTCACACTTCTAGTCTTTAAAACCCAATGACTTAAAGTCCAACAATTAAGTTGGTTGAATTTACTTCACCAGTATCCGTCCACATATAACACTGAATACAACAATTGTATGATCGTACCGGAATCGCAACCTTTTATCTGTGTGGACGACCCCCAAATTAGCCAATCTGTCTGCTTCCACATTTTCTTCCCTCAAAATGTGGACAATTAACCATTATTTGAATCGTGCAAATAATGTTTGGACCTTATTCGAGTACTATTGCATACACTTTTTCTTTGTGTCAAA
Source organism: Nicotiana knightiana (assembly GCA_005239525.1). Lineage (NCBI taxonomy): Eukaryota > Viridiplantae > Streptophyta > Magnoliopsida > Solanales > Solanaceae > Nicotiana > Nicotiana knightiana. The sequence continues at coordinate 6,046 of ML405248.1, read as the reverse complement.
AATCCCATACACTTGGTTGACTACCAGCCAGGAGTCGAACTTTATCTCGGTAACCTCGGCAGAAGAAGTCCATCACTGTCCTCCGTGAAGGTGATGTCATCCTCAGAGACTTCTCAGATCCTTTTGCCATGAGTAACCGATATCTTTGTTTTCTTTGCTGCTGAAATTGTTACCCCATTAATTTCATTCCTGTTGAAGATCATGTTGATCGTCATCCAGGGTGATCCTACTGCAATTTCTGATAACTTTGCCTCGTCCTGGCACCGACCATAGTTGCTTTTTGGCACGGTCACTTCATAACTCTCTAAGATGTCCATTCTTTAGCAACGTCGCCACCTACTCACGAAGATGTCGGCAGTCTGTAGTCTGTAGTTCAGTGTCCATGAGTCCTTCTCACTGACGACACAAGCTCTACCAGGCTGATATTAAAGTTGTAATCTGATAACCTGGGATATGTGGGATCGCGAGATCCCAATGCCTCTTTCTCCTGCAACGATCTACTAATTCGAATGTGATTCGACCTTTTGTTGGAGGAGAACCTAACCGGTGACTGGAACACTTTGCTGTTATGCCCATCAACTCTCTCGTAGGGTAGAAAACGGCCCCTGGAAGACCTCTGATCTGTATCATAGTCATTTTAAAACTTATCCTGATTTTTATCGTGACCCTGTCCTTTGGATGATATTGAAGAGATAAATTGATCATCTTCTATCCTTATCTTTGATTCGTGGTGGTTATAGACATCCGCCCTTATGGTTGCCTAAAACTCGAGTAAGCTCTTCTTTAATTTTCGGGAGGTATAGAAACTTATTAGATTAAGACCCTTCGTGAATGCCTCTGCTGCCCATTCATCCAGGACCGCAGGTAGCAGTATTCTCTCCTTCTGGAACCGGATTACGAAGTCCCGCAGCAGCTCAAATTTGCCTTGTGAAATTTTGAATATATCTACTTTTCTGGCCTGGACCTTTCTTGCTTCGGTATGAGCTTTGATGAACAAATCTGCAAGCATTTCAAAAGAATTGATTGAATTGTGGGGTAAGAGGGAATACTATGTTAGGGCCCCTTTCGTGAGTATTTCACCAAAATTCTTCAACAGAACCAACTCGATCTCATGCTGATCCAAGTCATTTTCTTTCACTGCCATGATGTAGGTTGATCACGCTCAACTATGTCTAATAAAATACTAAGCGGGCAATGCAAATATAATCCGGGGTATTACGCCCAAAGTCGATCCCACAGGAAATTTACGTATCAATTAATTCGTCAGAATACGCAAATTTTACTCAATCAATTCTCTCAAGACTTTTTAATATAACTTGGTGATGTTTTACTAATTCTACTGACAATAATAATAAACTAGCAATTACTAACAATGTGTTGTAAATAATGATAATAAAGGTCTAAGGTTTGGTTTCCCCCGTTGGTGAATTCTTTCTCGGATATTTCTTATAGTTTAATTAATCGTCTCTATCAATCATGAACACTCTATCTACCATAAATCTCTCTCAAGTAATTATGATAATTTACTAGACGCACTCTCTCAAGTTACGCTAGCTAGATTGCAATACAGTTCACTTTAGATTGCACCCGAGGTATCGTTATCTCTAATCCAACCTCTAAACCCTCGGTTATGACTTTCGTCTATACTCCGGGAGTGATGTTGTTCAAACAACTACCTAAATATGCACTCTCTCTCAAGTAGATACATAATAAATAGGAACAGCTAATTGAGGGCCCTTTCAATCAACTACAACAAGAACGTAGTTGAACAAATAGAGATTAATCAACCAAAATATATTAATATCATAACAAATTCATCCCCAACGGGTTCTACCAAAACCCTAGATTAAAGAAGTTAGCTAGACATGTTCATAAGAATCAAACTCAAAACAACCTGCATACTTGAACTACAAAGTAATGAATAAAAGATGTAAAAATCAATGTTTTTGTCACTTCAATGGTTTTCTCTCTTCAAATCCTTCGTCTGCCTTCCAATCCTCGTTAAGTTGTGTTTTAGGAGTCTATTTATATGTTTAGGACAAACCCTAAACGTGTAGGAGACTTCTATTCCAACCGGGAAACACTTAAACTTGTCAAAACTTGGAGTTGACCGAAATAAGGGCCTGGCGTTTGGGCCTTAACGCCTGGATAACGCCAGGCTAGGGCTGGCGTTTGGACTCAACGCCTGGCTAACGCCAGGCTAGGGCTGGCGTTTGGACTCTAACGCCTGGCTAACGCCAGGCAGGGCCAGGCGTTTGGGCTCTGGCGCCCAGCTATAGCCCGGTGCACTCCTCCTCGCCTCTTGAGCGTATTTTCGATGTATTTGCATCCATTTAGCTCGGTTTCCATCTCCAATTCACCTACACATGAAATAGACTCTATTATGCACATAAAAAGTGTATTTTTATCATTAACGCACATAAAATGTAGGGCATATAACATGTTAAACCATGAATTCTAGCCTCGCATCAATACCCCACACTTAAACATTTGCTCGTCCTCGAGCAATCAAACTACACTCATGTACACAACTTATTAAGCAAATCTCTTAACACATTATACCAAGAATATTTAAAAACAGTTCAAGCACAAAGGTGTGACATCCTT